>PVJX010001243.1:0-172148 GCA_004027295.1 Dolichotis patagonum | reverse complement strand
TATTTATTTCATTTGATATCATTTCAGACATTTCAGGTGTATGGCTTCTTTTTTCTTCTATGTACACAGCTTCTAAGCTTTCTTGGGGAGGGCTAGGGCTTTGAGCCTGCCTTTTGGTCTTGCCTTTTGTCATTTTTCTGTATTTCCTTACTTTGAGCGGTGTTCCAAAGCTTTCTCTGCTTATGTGGCAAATTACCTATTACACCCTCAGTTCCTGGAGGGGCAGTGGCTCCCCCACAGGCTCCTGGCTTCCTCACAGGGTCCTAACTCCCCTCTGTGGGCTCCTGGCTCCTTAAATTTTAAGGCGAATGCTGTGGAATCTCAGGCAGGCCAGGCCTCCGTGCCTTGTCCCAGGCAGGTCTCCAGAAGGTTCCCTGCGAGTGAAGGGCCTACAGGTCCCAAAGAGTCAGGCCAGAATGTTGGTTTCTGAAAAGTTCCCGGTCCCAAACAGACCTGGCCAAGATGCCAGTCTCCACAATATTCCCAAACCAAACAGCCCGGGCCACTCTGCGGGTCCGAGAGTTTCGGGCCCCAAAGAGACAGCCTGAGATGCTGCTTTCTGGGAGACTTCTGGGTGTGAAGGAAGCTGGACAGCTACTTTGAAGAGAATGAGGGACACTATGACAGGCATTGCTGGCTTCCCTATTGTCTGGTCTTAAAGACCTAAAACACCTTCGTCATCCTGTTCAGATCAGTTCTGTACTATGTTGTTTTGTGTGAATTCTCTATTTGTGAAGGTATGGACAACTATTTGGAAGAAAACGAGACAATATGATAGATAGTGAAGATCTCTGATTGTCTTGCTTTGAGATTTATGTCTTTTACATTGCTTTCTTGTGTTCTTTTTTGTTCTGTTTTGTTGTGTTTAATTTTACCCTCTTTAAAATAAAAAAAAAATAAAAACTAAAATTAAAAAACCCAGGAAGTGACAGGTGTTAGCAAAGATTCACAGAAACAGGAACTTTCTTGAATTGCTAGTGGGAAGGTAAAATGGTGCAGCCACTGTGAAAAGCAGTTTGGCAGTGCCTCAAAAAGTTAAACATGTAACTACCATATGGCCCAGGAGAGAGAGATGTAAACAACTCTGCACAGAAGCTTATACACAAATGTTTATGGTAACATTGTGCATAATAGCCAAAAGGTGGAAACAACCCAAATGTCCATAGGCAGATAAATAGATAAATCGTGGCTAATCCATAGACTGGAATATTATTTAACCATAGAAGGAAACTTGGATGACCCTCAAATACCGTGCTGAGTGACAAAGCCAGATGCAAAGGACAGAATATTATGTGATTCCTTTATGTGAACCATATAGAACAGATAAATCCATGGAGACAGGCAGATTAGTGTTGCCAGGGGTAGAGGAAGGAGAAAATGGGGAGTGATTGTGAGTTTCTTTCAGGTTGCTGAGAACATTTTTGAAACAATAGATGAGTGTTGTACATTGTCAATATATGCACTCAGTCCTGTTGAATTCTACACTCAAAACTGTAAGAGGGTATTATGAAATGGCATGAGTTTAATCAATTTTACTTCAATAAAAAAAATCAAGCCCATGGTAAAATGTAGCTAGTGGGCCATAGTTTGGTGACCCCTATTCTGGAGCAGAGTTTTTTCAGACTGTAGGCCAAGATGCATTAGTGGGTTGAGAAATCAACCCAGTGAGTCATAACTAGCAATTTTAGAAAAATTTTCAAAAATGGAATAGAATACATCAATGGCACTGTGCACAGCGATGTATTACTGTTTCACAAAATGTTTGTTGTAGATTTATATATACCTATTGGTATGTTAATCCTAGTTAATGGTGTGATATGTGTTTCTTGCTGTGCACCATGGATAATAAAATCTTGAACACCTCTTCTTACATAGTCCTTTGGCCTTTTTATGGGTCAAAGTTAGTGCCAGTCCACATTTTTACTCATTTTCCCTGGAGGCTCCAATGTCTGACCTCCCCTTTAGCCAAAGGGAGGCCTCTAGGACATCACCCTTGACAAACCCAGACCAGTATCTGATCTGATCTTGAGCTTGTCACAGTCCCGTGGACCCTGGGAACCACCATGACAAGTCTGTTCACTTTCTACTCAGGGAGACGCAGAACCTCTTCCTGCCTGTTTGGTGGAGTTGGATCTTGTATGCTGAAATCTTTCCCTGTCTGGGGAAGGCAGCAAGGGCTCTGGAGCTGACTTTGATCTCTGCAGATAATTCTTTGTAATGTGTTTTTACAACCAATCCCATTCCTCTGGCTTCTCTGTGTAAATTTCTCATCTGGCCAATGTTCAGACACAATTTCTTCTCATCTCCTGGATGAATTGGTCCCAGTGCTGCATCCAGAGCTCGTACTCCCAGCTTCCCCACCTCTTTCATCTGATGGGGTTAGGTTGAGTGGGCTCTGAGTGTGAGTGTGTGTGGGTGTGGACATGTGGCGTTGAGAGCATGTGAGTATGTGAACCTGTCTAGGCCTGCGCTCAGCCTTTCTCCTCCTGCAGGCCTGGAAGAGGCTCATGTGGCGCCTGTGGGAACTCACAGTTGGGAACAGGATGGACAGGTGGACTCCCAGGACAGAGGCTGTTGGTCTGTGGTATGTTCTGAGCTTTTAGGAGTGCAGGTGACTCTTAAAGGACTGGATTGATTTGGGGCCCAGGAAACCTCAGCCTTCTGGGGTTTTTATAGTACAAGGTATACAGGTAGCTTGTTCTGTGCAGTGTCGTAGCATTGTGAAGTACAAAGTGGGGATATGGGAGACCCTAGGAAGCTCTGTCAGGATGGTAACTAGTCTTTTCCCATACTGTGAATTCCAGCACAGCTGATGGTATGTGCCTGTTCTATAGGAGTCTGCTGCTTGGTAACCATGTCTCCTATAAATTCTGTTCTTTGTTACGATCACTGTGTCATACCAAGGCACTAACATCTATATCACAGTGCTATGGTCTGACACTGACAGACCTCATGAAAGGAATAAATAGCCACAACTCCTCTCTGACTCTGGCAAGGATTCTGGAGCACCTCAGAATTCCTGGGACAACAAAGGAGAGCCTTTTCGCCTTTATCAACATCAAGCCACCAGGCCTGGGTAAGCCTGGCAGGACTGAGTTTGCAGGAGGGCATTGTGATGCCATTCATAGAGGCCTGGGGATGAGAGGAAGGGAAAAGTAATGATACTGCATCCCCAGGGAGCTATGGAAGGGGAGCTCAGTACATAAGTTGGATCACATGCCCCGGAAGCTAGACCCATAAGGTCTCGCTTCATTGGCTGACTCCCACTGTCCTGGTCACCAGCCTGCCAGGTATAGCCACTGTGCTCAGGGCAGAGGAGAGACATTGAGGAAAGGCCTGAGGCAGCACCTGTCAGGGTGGGCTGAACCAGCTCTGTATTCTGTTCTTAGCAGGCTCCACACTTTTGTTTCTCTGTGTGAAGCCATGTGGGACCATAACCTCAGAGTCCCTTTTTGATGGCAGGCTGACGAGGGGCAGGAGGGTTGATCCAGAGGCTGGGATCTCACTACCTAACCAAACTAGTTCCACCCATCTCCTACTGTGTAACTAAGCATCTCAAAATGCTGTGGCTTAGTACAACAGCTGGCATTGGTTTAGCTCATACTCTTTAGTTTAGCAGGAGTCAGTGTGGAAGGTTTTAGAGGTTCCACCTCTGCTGTTGGAGGATCTGATCTGAGATGGTCCATTTCCATGGCTGTGCTGGATACATGCTGGAGGTTCCCATTGGAACTAGGACTAAGGGCTCTGGTCCTCTCCATGTGGCTCCTCTGTAGGGCACTTGATCTTCCTCACAATATGGTGGCTGAGTCCAAGCCTGGATAACCCAAAGGAGATGTGCAGAAACTGTCTTGTCTTTTATCACAGACCTACCAGAAGTCTTATAGAATCACTTGTCCTATAGTTACAAGGCTACCTAGACTCAAAAGAAGGGGCCCAGGAAGCTACCTCCCCACAGGAGTTATGCGAGAGTCACATCATAAGAGCACAAGGATGAGAGATAGCATTGTAGCCATTTTTAGAAAATGCAAACTCCATATGACGCACAGTGAAGGAATGGCTGTATTTTGACCATTTTACTTAATACACAGAACCCCTGGGACTTTCTGGGTGGCAAGGAGTACAAGGATGAGATGCTGAGGAAGTGACTCTTGCCATAGGAACAAAGAATGATCTTAGCTATGGTACTTGATTTGTTTCTGCTATGGATGTGGGGGAGGGGAGCCAAGCTTTTGATCTACTGCTTTGATATATGCGAGAGACCCTTTGTGAGAAAAATCCTAGCGGGAATTGTGTTTATTGAATCTCCTTACCTCCTCCCACCTCTAGCTCAGCTCACCAGACGTCCCTGATGAATAATCCTCATCAGGGAAAGACCAGAAATATCTTGCTACTTAGCAGCCAGGCAGAGGCGGGGATGTGTGGGGCGCTGAGGTGCTAGCCCTGGCAGCTGCAGGGTTGGCCGGTGTGAATTTTTTCCTTCTTCAATCTCTGAGTCCTGGAACTGAGCCACATCCAGGGAGATGCCCCCAGTCTGGTGCTCCTTTAGGGAATTCTAGCAGCCTCTGGAGGAGAAAGGCAGCTGCTTGTTCCGGTAATAAAGCTGCCCCTCTAAAGGTTAATTGCCCTCAGCCACATGGGGCTGGAAGCAGTTGCTGAGCTGAGTATCCTGATATTCTGCTGAAGTCTTTCTTTGCTGAGTGAGGAAACCTGCTGCTGGGCGGCCAGGCCTGCTGTCCCCAGGCCCTTCTCTCTCACCTGTACCTCACTGTATATTTGCAGGACTCCAGCAAGCAGCTGACTTTGCTCAGGCCAAGAGCCTGAACAGACATAGGGTTGTAACATTTACCTGCTAGGCCTAGAACATTTATAAAACCCAGAGTTTGGAGACAGACTCTAGATGGGAGATGTATAAATAGCCCTCCAGGGAACCTGCCAGCTTGGAAATTCAGAATCATCTCTAAACCATCTTTTGCAAAGGGAGGGCCAAGGATCACCAATTCAGAATCCTACCTGGACAGCTTATTAAACATGCAGACTGCAGACTGACTGAATCTCCAAAGTCTGAGTCAGTCCTCTGCATTTTAACGAGCACCCTGTGAAGTCTGATACCTGATTCTTGTCCCAAGGGTAGCAATTCCCTGCGTCCCTTGAGCACCTACTATGTGCTATGGGTTGTTAGATGTCAGAGACAGGAGGAGAAATAAGGAAGGTATCAGCCAGGAAGGAGTAACTTCCCAGAAATTTTTGGACTAAGTTTTATCTGAAACCAGGGATTCACTTCTCCAAACTGTCTCACCTTCTACCAGGGCTTGGGAATTCTCTGCAAACGCTGACTGACTGGTTAGTTGGTGGGAGGACTGGGGAACTGATGCCATCTGGTTTTGAGACATGGGCCTTTGATAATAACCATACTTTGCTATTATATGACCCCTCTGGCTATCCCTACAAATAGACAAGTCGAGAAATGTTTGTTCTGTACACAAAAAAGCTTTGGACAAGTGTTCCCCCATTCCACAAAGCCCCTTTCTTTTGAGGTTCTTTGAGGTTCTCCGATTATCCTAAAGCCTCTTGAGTGTTTCTTTTATTTTATTAAAAAAGCAATGAAGCATAGAAACAAGGGTGCTGAATGAGGAGTAAAGTCCCCTCTCTGCTTCCCATGAGCCTTAGAAAGTGCATTTCTTTCTGTCTGTTTGTTCCCATCTGGGGTGTTAATCCTCACTGTCTGCCTTGTGGGGATCACACTAGTGGGGCAGGAGAGGGTGCTGTGGAAACTGAGAAGTGACCACGTACATGCCAAACATTATGGATAGTAACTAGAACTTGGTACTCTGCTTTCTGAGGTGCTTTCAGGTCTCACTTGGACAATAGTAACAGGCAACGCAGAAACTAAACCAAACGACTGACCCCATGTCATATGCTAAATCCAAAATCCATGTATACCTAAGGTTTCTTGTGTTCCAATTACTTCTTCTTAGCAACTTGGAGAAATAGGTAGGACAGATGTCAAGTGAGGAGACTGGGTTAGATCTATTCTGGGGTATCTTCTAGCTCTTAAGTTAAATAAATCCTATTGTTTGCCAGATGAGAAAACTGAATTGGACAGAGCTGATACACTCGGTGAAAAGGCCTTGTTGAGGCTACATGACTCATTAATGACAAAAGTCAAGTGCCACTGGGGTCCTTGTCTTCCACCTACCCATTTTCTCATAAACCCAGTTGTCACACTGTGGGCCCTCAATGACCACGCATATATTGGTTCTGAGTGTGGCCTTCTGTATGGAGAAAATGGTCCCATTCCAGCTGTGGGAGGCCCCGGCTGTGTGGCCCCTTTCTCCTGAGTGAGCCCTTTGACTCACAGTAGTCTTTCTGCACAGGCTGGAATGTGTTGGGCAGGTTCTACGTGCCCAAGTCAAACAGGAGCCTGGAGCTCTTTCCCTGTGGAAGGAAATGCATCTCCACACTCTGTATCCACTGGCTCTGAGGCTTGAAGATGGAGCCCTGCCCAACCACTCCTGGATCCGTCTCAGGCTGTTTGCCACCCCTGGGAGACAGAATGAATGCTTGCTGCTTTACCACTTTAAATGTTCATGATTCATATTATTTGAAAGTCTGTTTGTATGACTGGAGGCTCTTTGCTAGAGGGTGGAAGAATAAGACAGTGGGTAAATAAATAAATTGGGAGCCCTCAGCAGACTCCTAGGCAGAGGGTGGTGCATAACCCAAGTTAGCTTTGCCTGGCCTGCCTCCTTGGGGTGGGGAGGGTGAAGCAGCCACCACAGAGCCCTGCTCGCCATTCTGGCCCGTGATGCACTGTGCTGAGCTGCAGCTGGCAGTGAGTTCCAGGACAGTATCTCTGATTAATACAGTACTGCACCAGACTCTGTCAGAGTAGCATGGCTTCCTCGAGAGACATTAAATATTAACAGCAGCAATAAAGGCAGAGGGTAAACAAAAGCCAGTAATAAAATGTTCATTTTAAGGGCAATGTTGTTAAGTCTGGTAGGTGAAAGTAGAATGAGTATTTCGAGAGTGAAGCAAAGGCCTTGGACTCTTAGGGCTTTTCCCAGTGGCTTTACTAAGAAGGGGTCAGGTGCTCTGCATGTCATCTGCTGACCCAACAGCAGAACAGTTTGGTCCCTCATTTCGTCCATGGCCCTAGGTATGCAGGGAGAAAGGAAAAACTCATTCTGGGTTGTGGAGGCTGTGAGTGTCTTGGGGAACACTAGTGAGTCACCTCCTGGTACAGCACATATTTTTTTATCAAGGGAATCTCTCAGGATGGTTCATGTGCAAGAAGACAAATCCTTCCAGAATGTAAGGGCAGAGATTCCCAGCAGAAATGGGCCTTGGAAGTCTAACCATCTGGCAAAACAATATCAAACAGGTTGATCCTTAAGTGTTTCCCAGGGAAGAATTTACTGTCTATTGCAGGACTAGCCAAAGAGAAGGCATAGCTGACATACCTGGAAGCTTTGGAGACCTTTTGGAGTTGGAAAAGAAGGGTTTTTTCCCCCTAGGATCCTGGGGCTGTGATTTAAAACAACAACAACAACAACAACAAAAAACCCAAAGCTTATGTAGAGACAGGAGGTACATTTTGTGAGGGATCAGAAGCACCTGAATCTTACCCATACTGTTGTCTGAGTAGCTTCACATAGAACCCCATTCATTCATCCATTCATGCCCTCAGGACATAGTGACTTCCTACCTGAGACATGCAGTGCACTGTGTCAAGTGCCCTGGGTACAGTCACGGGCAGAGCACACACAGTCTCTACCTTTGTCAGCTTACAGTCAGCAAGGAAGTGAACTAAGTCAGTAAGCAGTAATGGTGAAGTGGGGCGAACACTCCTATAAGGAAACTGCAAAATGCTAAGACATAAAACAGCCTGGGGTGCAAGCACATGACTCCCTCTTAGGGTTGGGGAAGCCTTCTCAGAAGATGTGACAGGGAAGCTGAGCTTTGATGTCCAGCCTAGTGGTGTGCTGGGTCAGGGTTGGCAGGGAGGGTACCTTAGAGTCAGAAAATGAGGCCAGAGAGGCAGGATTTGCTAGAGTAAAGGAAGAAGCTTGCTGGTCTCTATAAACTCCCTTAGCCAGGTCAGTCTAAGCCATTTTCAACTCGGGCAAGGAGATCTCCCAAAGCAGTCATTCTGGGCCTCACAGAGACCATATTGACAGAGGTCATGGGCCCTTCCAGTCGTCTATCCTAAATTCATCCTCTGCTCACATCCTTCCAGGGACAGCAATCTCCTAATATCCTGGTATCAGTCAATGTTTCCTGATAGCCAGGCCAAATGAGAGCCTCATTGCTTTCCCCTTCTGGCCTGGTGGGGCCCTCATGGGCCCTGAGAAGGTAGATTATTGCATCCTTGGGATGCCCCTGTATATACTTGACATCAACAGCTATAGCAATTCAAAATTACAAATTTTTTCTTCCTGGGGATGAGTATTTCCTGCCTTTTCATTTATTTCTCATATAATATGATTTCTATGTGTGTTTCTAGCCCAGGGTTCTTTTTCTTGGTTTGGCATTGTCTTACTTTTCTCACGCTAAGGCAAAATATCCAACACTTACAGTTAAAAGAAGAAAGGTTTATTTCAGCTCAGCTCTGCAGTGGTTTCATTCCACAGTTGGTTGGCTCTGGGGCAAAGTGGTATAGAAAAGGGACATCACAGAGAAGAAATAGTCCATGGCAGGACAGGCAGGAAGCAGCAAGCAGCCGCCAGCCTTTTTTCTGTTCCTTTATAGTTCATCCAGGCTAACAGCCTATTGATTGGTGCCATCCATACCCAGAACTAGATTAAATGATATTAATTTAGTTATCACATACCCTTGATCCCAATATCGTGCACCCTAACCCAGCACTGCATACCCATGATCCAGCCACCTCCCCAAAGCCCCACCTATGAGTGTATGAGGCTTTGGGGGACATCTAGATACCAGCCATAACAGGCATTGTCCTTCTAAACTGAGTGACTGTGCTTTCCATAGTACTCTTCATTAGTTTGGCTAGAGCAGAGATTAAAGAATCAGTCCTCTCTTTGGCCCCAGAAACTCTGGTACTGTTTTGTTTTTTTTTGGTACCGGGGATCTAACTCATGACCTCGTGCTTGCAAAGCAGGCACTTAAGCCACTGAGCTAAATCCCCGGCTCTGGTACTGTTAACACAGCCCAAGGTTGTGCTTTTTAAAAGTTTTTAAGTAAGTGCCAGTTTGTCACTTGGCTCATGTCAAGCTTATGGTTCTAAAAACGCATAAACAAATAAAGTCTATTATCTTTCTCTTTTAATAAACTTGTCCAAGGCAAGTGACCCCTGGTTTGTAGGTCTGTTAATGATTTTTTTGAATCCAAATGCAGATCTTTATATTTTCCATTCAAAATTTCATCTCATCAGCATCCTATTCTGTTCATCATTTTAAGGTTGAATTCTGTCACTTGACATGCTATGTGTGCCTTCCCCCACTCCAGAGCTGTGCTTTCTTGATCATTGTGCTGTGTGTGCTGTCCCTGACCCCTTCAGAGCCCCCAGACCATGGCGGCTAAACTCCATGTGGAGTACGAGGAAGACAGAGCCTTCCACCCTTATATCACTGACATGGAGCTGTTCAATCACTGACTTGTTGTAATTGGCAAACGCAGAAAGCACCAGCATGTTTTGTGCTTAAAGGCCTATACCAGGATGGTTTTAATTGCAATGGGATTTATGAGTACCGCTGGTAGTCAGCAATAGATGTGACCATATCTGTTCCATCCTCTATGGCTCCATTAAAGGAGGGTGAAAGACAAGCAGGACTGGAACTGGGAAATTCTGCAAGGTGGAGAGGTGGCTACAAGTGACTTGATGAGTTGTATCTGCTAAGGTCACTCTAAGAGATGCACAGCATGAA
This sequence comes from Dolichotis patagonum, assembly GCA_004027295.1. Taxonomy (NCBI): domain Eukaryota; kingdom Metazoa; phylum Chordata; class Mammalia; order Rodentia; family Caviidae; genus Dolichotis; species Dolichotis patagonum. The sequence goes on along the minus strand of PVJX010001243.1, from coordinate 162,258 downwards.
TATTCATAGTTCCATGTGCTAAGGTAGCTGCTTTTCTAGTCTTATCTCTTCGCAGCAACCTTGGAAGATAGGAAAAAGAGGGCTCAATTCTTCTTTTTACAACGGGGGAAATTGAGTCAAGCATGGATTTTGCTATGATTCAAGGTCCCAGTGAAAGTCACAGAACAGAATTGGGGCTGGAGTCAGGTCTGGGGATTAAATCTCTGCCCATCTCTTTCCCGTCTTGCATCACTACTTGTGAGATGATACGTGTGACAGTGCAGTGTAAATCAGTGCCCGGAGGTGCTGTTGGTGTTACATGACATCTCATTGGACACCAGGCTTGTGCAACAGAATTCAGTTGGCCTTGAGTGTAATCTAGCTCACAACGCAGGAATGTTCTGGAGAAAGAAGTGCTAATGTGCTGAAAGTACTGTTGCAACCTGGAGTAAAGACAGGTAGTCTTAGAAAGGACAAATCTTAGCCTATCTCCCTCTCTCCTTCTATCCTTCCCTTCCTTCATTCCTTTCCTCCCTCCCTCTTTCCATTCATCATGTTTATTTTTTTCTACCAAATCAGTTGTCAATTGATTCGTTTCTACCAGTTATTTACTGAGGACCTATAATGTTCCAGGTCCTGAGCCAGTTGCTGTGAATAGAGTTGAGAACAGGCAGAAGTAGTTTCTGGCTTCTTGGGTCTTAAAATCTTATGTGGCAGGGGTGAGGATACAGAAGACTGTGTGCTAATTGAATTTTCATATTCATCCAGATTGGGGAAGTACAGAGGCACCTAGCAAGGGCTTGTGTCCTAGCCCAGGAATTAGTGAAGCTACTTAAAATAACTCTTGGTTTAAAAAGAGACCTGAAGTATGAACAAAAAGTAGACATTAACCTAGATGAAAGGGACATGATCCAGTGTAGCAGTTAGAGGAGAAAGCAAGAGAGAATATGATGAGTTGTTGAAATGTAGGGAGATAGGGAGGTGGGAAGAGATGATGAGCCTGGAGAAATAGGTCGTAGCCAGACTGTAAAGGGCTTGGCTTCCTGTTGGAAAGGGCTGGACATTAGCTTAGTCACTGAAGAGTTACAAGCAGGGAAGAATTCTGTCTTGGAGCTGGTCCTCCAGCCCCAGTATGAATGGATGGTGGGGGCTGGAGTTTCGAGCTGGCCCTTCCACCTCCCAAGTGCCTCTGGGCTTCCCAGTGGAGCTGTCTGTCCTATCAGTAACCGATTCTGTGGTGGCTCTGGAGCTCTGGAGAGAGATGCGGGCTGGAAACGCGAATTCATTGCAGCACTGCTGGCACTGTGCACTGCTGTTGATCCAGGGAGCCGTGGGGAGTCAGTGTATGGAGCAGTCGCTGAAGCACTGGCTACAGTGCCATCACGCGCGGGGAAGAGAGCCCGTGACGGGACCCCAGGATCACGAAGCAAGAAAGTTGTGAGCCTGTAAATAATCTGGGCAAAAGAAGCCCTTTCGGCAATCACAGGCCCCTTTAAGAACCTTGTGAAAGCTGTGGGGCCTCTGTCAAGAAAATAAAAAGCACAAAAAGAAACCAGAAACTCATGAGCCGTCAAGGTCCATCTGTGAATTTGGATGAAGAACTCCTGGTTTGAAGTGTGCCTTCCCCTCTCTGATTCCCTTTCTTTCTTTCCCTCTCTGCTTCCTTTTTCAAGGCATTCATTTTCCCCACTAATGCCTTCCAGGTCAGGTATGGAGAATGACATTTGTGGAGGGCTCAGGGATTCTGAAATCCCAATGGCCCCAAACCATGGCTAAGGAAAGGTCATACACTGATAGCTTTATTCCACCCCAGCACCTGCGGGCGCCTGGCCATCTCCCTTTTGTGGGCCAGTAGACTCAGGGCAGATAGTCCCATTTTTTAGATAGAGCTGGGGAGAATGAAGCAGAAAATAGGATATGGCCTCCTCTGGGTTCCAGCTCTAATTGAATTCAAACGAATTAAACATACTCTTCTTGAGCTGCTTTGCCTTTATGTACAGCACAGTGGCTTCCAGGTGGGGGAAGTCACCCAAGCAAAAGCAGAGGCAGGATCACTGTGAGCTTGTGGCTTGCGCGCATGCGAAGTTGCTGTGGGAGACACAGGCTAAATGGTAGGAGGCTGGAGCTGACCGATGGTGGTCCTGAGTGCAAAGAGGGTAAGGAGTTTGGGCTGTCTTGTGGGAAGTAGGAAGCTGGCCAAGGCTTTTGAAGTGGGAGCCACCCTATCAGAGCTGACAGCGAAGACCTAGGGCCTGATGTGCTGAAGCCCAGATGCAGATTTGAATTGATACAGTTCATTTATCCCACATGAACTGTGTGACTGCTATGTGCATACTCAGAGCCATGATAGTGGGGATGCAAGGATAATTAAGATGAGATCCCTGCCTTCAGAGAGTTGGCAGCCTGACCAAGGGAATAGAAACATAGTATAATCAAATCAGACACTCAGCACCTCCCACCTGACATTTCACCATTCCACTCAGGAGTCCTTCCAGCAATGACAGAGACTGCCTCCAGAAGTTTCCAGGAGAGGAAACCTACCCTGCAGCCAGCAAGCTGAGCGCGCTTAGCATATATGTGCACCCCAGTGTGGTTCCACAGTACTTCAGACCTCATAGAGGACCGGAGCCTTGGGTCAAAAGCGTTTACACAGACGGGGCTGTGATTTGGCTCTGAGAGTTGAAGAGGGCATAGGCAGGGATTAGGATGCAAATCCTCTAAATATTTGCTGTGGGGCCCTCTTCATACACAAGAGGTGAAAGAATGCTGAGGCGGTGACTCCTCCTCGCTCTGACAGACAGTTTGAAGTTAGGCTGGGGGATTTCTCTTGCTGACCGATTGACCTTTAAGTGAGAGTTCACTGCCCTTCATTCATTACAGACCTGGTTGCCTTAATGTGAGCCCTGGGCAGTGATAACCCAGCTGGGCTAATGTGAAGGAAGTTAGAGATGGAAAGAAGGAAGCCGCACAGACCGCACATGGTGGGCAGGACCCCAGGAAGATGAGTGCCATGGAGGCAGCTGAGATGTGTGCATTTTTATGGGACAGAGACCTCCTGCCCTGGGAAACTTCTCCCTTACTCTCGCCAGCTGAGCTTGCTCATAGGGGTGGTGACTGTACCCGCGGAGAGATGGGGCCCACTTCTCCCCTTGTTTTCCTCCTCTCACAGCCTGTGTAGAAAGAGAGCATAGGGTCAGGAAATCTGAACTCTGAGGGGACAAACATCCCTGACCTCTAGAATTTGATTTGTGATGTTGGCCGTCTCATCCTATTCAGTCCCCATTTCCTTCTTACACAAAAGAAAACAATCCTCCTGCTTCTTGTTTCACCCAAATGATATTAAATAAGAGACTTAATGAGATAATGAAAGAGTGAAAGTCGTTGGGGAAGACCTACAGGTGTGTGTGGGGTGCTGCTCAGGGAAGCCAGTCCCACCCACCTCCCAGCCCTGGGCTTAGTGGGCAGAACCTGCTGTCCCTGCGGTCAAGCTCCTGGGTACTACCTCATGCACTTTGCACTGCTGGCCAGGGAGCTTTTTAGGCTTTGCCTCACCAATGTGCCCGGCATGGGCCTCCCCAGCAGAGCCAGCTCTGTTCTTTCTGAACCCAGGCAGCCATCTGTGGCAAGAAGGCTGGAGGAAATTCTGAATAAAATTAAGCCAGTGCAGCTTTTTTCCTCTTAAGTGTCTGTCTATACACAGCACCTGATTCTGGGCAAGGAAGATCATAAGCCATTTGCTTGATATTTTGGGAGCTGAGAAGCCTGACTTCTCCCTCTGTCCATCTCCTCTCTGTTCAGATGCCTTCCTTCCTTCTCCCACACAAAGGCAGGGCTAAGCCCTGAAGCTTCTCAGCAATCCCACTCAGGATAGATGTATATTTGCCCCTCATGTTCTACAGAGTTGTAAGTTGTTTGGCAGCCCCCACCCCCTCTCCTTTCCAGCTATACTTAGGCATTCTGGAAGGAACGGGAAGACCTCAGACTCCTAGTAGACTGAAGGGTACAGTGACCAGTGGCTATAGTCACCAACATATCTATATCCAGGGGAGGATACTGGCCAGTTTCCATTTTTCCTGAGGACAGGGCAGAAAGACATAGGCTTTGGCAGTGGCCAACGGATTTAGGCTGGTGTTACAGAAGCGCTCCATGATGCTGGATGTGGTCGTGATTTGCTCAGCTACTTGCTACTATCTCCCATAGTGTTCTAAGCCTGGAATATTCAACTTCCAGCTATAAATGCGGTCTTGTCAGCTACAGTATTAGTCCTGTCCCTGAGCTGGAAGAGGAGCAGGGAGATTCACACACATTGAACACTGTCTGCATGCCACTGCTAAGCAGGGCACCTTTCTGTCCAGTGTCCTCCTCACCACAGTGGATAAATGGATGCCCAGGGCAAGGGGTCAGCCTGGCCATGTTGCCCATGTCCTGTCCCAGGGTCTGCCAGTGCCACCTTGGTCCTGCTTTCATATACTTCTTCTCAAAGGCTACCTGGCTCCTTCACCTTGTCCTCATCATCCTGCCTGGTTTTGGTTCCACGCTGAGTCTAATCTGATTCTTGTTTCAACATAAGAATTATTACTCATCTGAATGCTTTGCTAAGAAAAAAAGGTGACCTCCTTCAGTTCTTAATAGAATGAGGTAGTGCTTAAAGAAGTAAAATAATAGGTTTTGGGCTTTTTAAAAGGACACATTAGGGCCGGGGATTTAGCTCAGTGGCGTAAGCGCCTGCCTGGCAAGCGTGAGGTCATGAGTTCGATCCCCGGTACCAAAAAAAAAAAAGACACAGTAGCTCTTTGGTAAGTTGCATGAAAGTTTTTTTTTAAGTATATGATGAATATTTTGAGTTTTAAACCAAATTTTTAAGAATTCCAATGAATGAAAGATGTCAAATTTTTCTACAAGTATACCATTAATAATTCAATAGTATTTCACACGTGATTGGATGTCTTTAATTAAAAATAGTTTTTTAAATAATAGAAAGTCTATGGCAACTTTTACAGACAGACGTGTCATTTGTCTGGACTACACAGAGGTTTGCTGGAGGCAACCAATCAGATGGCTGCTTTCAAAGAGACCTGGGAGAACATGCAGGGCTTAGAGTCAGACAGATCTAGGTTCCAATACCAGGTATGACACTCACTGTGTGACCTTAGGTCACCTACCCTACTGCTTAGATACTGACTGTTGTCTCCTTTGGCAAATTCAGTCTGATAATCATAGTTACTGCTATCCTAGTTGTGAAGACCAGTAGAGATAAAGTAAATGAAGTAAATCTAGAGAGCCTGGTGAGCAGCTCAGCTATATGATTGCTGCCTTATTCTTGTTCTTCTTTTCCTTCAAGCCTCAGGAGCGTAGGTGTTTGTACGTACTCCTGCTCATAGTAAAATGTTATTGTATCTGAAAGGAAAGAGTCAAATACCAGGGGCTACCAAATTATAGGGAGGATGTTTAAATTAAAAAATGTACTGTAGTAAAACAGTCATTGTCATGAATTCCTCTTAAAATACTTCCTCTCATTTCAAATGCACTTAGCGCTTTGGTCTTGCCGGTTTCTAATACAGTTCTGGACTCAGGGTCGAGAGCAGGGAGGTCCCAGGAATTGAACACAGGGCCTCACGCTTGCTAGACAGGCACTGTGCCACTGAGCTACATCCCCAGCCCTGGAAGCCTTCTTTTGTAAGTGTCTTTACCAGGTGTGACAAAACTACAGTGAATGATGCTGCCAAGTGCCACACAGCAGGAAGGCAGGCTCACCAAAGCATTGTGGTGTCCTAATCTCCATGCACTAGATCTGTAACCATGTGACTTCCGGCTCTTCCCCAAAGTCATCATGGCCATGAAAAATAAATGTTTTGAACTGATTCAGGCCATTGAGACAGCTATGATAGAGTAACTAAAGACCCAGAAGAGGACTTCTGGAACTGCTTCAGAAAATGGCAAGAATAATAGGATAAATGTGTTAAAAGTAAAGAGAATTTAAGGGGGTGGGAGTTAATGGCAATGTATCTTTTACTGTAATAAATTTTTAGAAATCTTCATTGTATTCTTATCATACTTGGTGACCAGCCCTCCCACCTAATATTCAAACCAGAATTTATAAAATAGATAATAAAGGGACAATGACTAGACATATTATGGAAGGATTGTTATTATTATTTTGCCTTAATGTGTTTGCTTGGGTTCTTTTACTGCAGAATGTTATTCTTCTTAGATGCTAACATTCATTTGGCAGAGGAGAGAGGCTGAAAGCTACAGGTTTAAGTTTTAGGAGCTATGTTTCCTGAACATCAATTAGAGAAAGAGATAAGATACAGTGGTTCCCTCTTATCTGCAGTATCAGTTACCATGGTCAACAAGAAGACATACTAATGTGGCACAATAAAAAATATGTATCTCTATCCACATATTTATATATACACATACATATAACAGTATATATCCTTATATACAGTATATGTGTATAGACAGAGGTATCGGCCACATTATCCTAATTTATTACAGTATATTGATATAACTGTTGTCTTTTATTAGTAGTAGTTGTTAATGTCTCTTCTCAATTTATAAATTAAGCTTTGCCATAAATATTCATATATAGGAAAAACATAGTATGTATAGAGTTTGGTATGTTTAGAGTCTGCAGCTTCAGGCATCTTGGAATACCTCCCCTGAACATAACAAGGAAGTACTATTGATGTGGCAAATAAGATTTAGAGAGAGTGGAATTTGATTGATAAAAATTCAAGTTGTTTTAGGAAGCAAACTTTTACATAAAGTGAAGTATATCTGGAAGTGAGGAACGTTACTCTTACACCTGGAACATGTGTGCGTGAGTGTGTGAGTGTGTGTGTGTATGTGTATGTGTGTAGAGGGGACAGAGAGGGAGTGAAGAAGATTGTGAGATTGAGAAGCAAGGACCATTACAACTACTGCTGGTCACAGTCACAGCACATTAAGGTCTGCTGAGGTAGAACTGGTCAGGAAATTGATTAGCACTGTATTTTGTGTTTGACTCTAGTTTATTGTAGACTTTCTCCAGACATCCTTTCACGTGTTTTTGACCATGGGAAAACTGACCCAGATTTTCCCACCACGTTCCAGGTCTCAGGGCTGCCTTCCCTGTAGTCCTGCACCTGTTGTGGGTCAGGAGCAATTTGGAATGGTTCTGGGCCTGGACAGTGGAGGTGACGAGAGCTGAGGATATGGATGTGGCTGCTTTGGTTAGGGTGAACTCAGGACTGCAAAGGGAAGAGCTTTCAGGTGGAAGTTTTGACACACAACCATGGGTGGCTGGAGAAGAGGCAGACACAGCTGGGTAGGGGATGAGGTGCTGGCAGTAAGATCAATGGGGACTTTATATTTATTCCGAGAGGGTGGGGATGGGCATGGAGGGAGGGAGGTTGAAGAGTGTAGTTACATTTTAAGAAGTGAGGGCTACAGTATGGGTTGGATGAGGGAAGTCCTGGAGTTAAGAAATGAAATAGGAGGTCAGCGTTCTGTTTCAGAATTTAATGGTAAACATAGAGGAGTGAAGGGTTATGGTAGAAAAGAAAATAAAGTCAGAAGAATGGAAGGAGAGAAGCAAGCAGGATGAATAGTTCAATGTGATTCACTCTGAGTTTTAAAAATTGGGCCGCTCTATTCACTCATGTACCTGTTCATTCATTCTTTCAGCTGATAGTTATTGGACAGTACAAGAGTGCACACTGCATACTGGGAGAAGGGCATTGTTTCCTGGGGTTGGCAATCTAATGAAGTTTATAGACAAAAACATGGGCAATTATAAGAGCTGTGGGAGCACAGGACGTACTGGCCAGGAGCTTGGGGGCCATGGCTCAGAAGGACTTTGGAACAGGTGGCTTCTAAATTGTGAGCTAGTCAACAAAGTCACATATGGCAGTAAGGCCAAGGCCATGACTGTTTAGTCATGGATGAGGCCAGCTGGTTGGCAGCTAGAACATCATGGATGACCTTCATAAGAGCAATTTCAGGAGAATTAAAGCTATGGCAAAGGCATCAATTCAAAATACAGCATGTTCAGAGCAGATTTGGGTACAGCAAGACAAATACCAGGAGACAAGAGCTGTTGATAAAAATTTGGAACTCACAATCCCCAAGAGGAGGGAGCATGCCACACTGTTGGGACCGTATGAGGACACTACCATGGCTCAGGAGGAAGGGCAAGAAGGCAGGAGTGTGTACTGTGGTTTCGTGGGGAGGGCAGACAAGGCAGAGGGAGCAGGTCTGGGGCTGACTAGTTTGAGTCATTTTTGTGGGCTCTGGGGCACTGGGGCTGTGCCTCAGTGTTAGTACCTGCCATGGGGTGATTAGGCCAGGTGTCTAATGGCTGAGAAGGTAAGCACCCCATAAAGGAAATGGTTGACCTCTGGACTGGTTGGTTTGTGTCTCTCCAGGGTCAGCAGGACTCCAAGGTGTCGAATTGCCTGAATGTAGAAAATGATGGACACAGTGAATTTAAATAAGCAATTAAAGGCTAATCATAGATAACACTGGACACTAGCTGTATGTCACGTACCACTCTTACTAATATATATGTTCCAACTCAATTCTCGCAGTATCTTTAGAAGTTAGTATGACTTTATAGATGATGAATGAGGTACAGATAGGTTAAGAAACTGGAAGTAGGTCACACAGGTAGTAACTGCTGGGGTCCAAGGCTGGTACCCGGGGCTGGCAGTCTGTGTTGCCTCTGGGGTGCTGAGCAAGGCAAAAGATGTATAGATCTGCCATTCAGCAATGACCATTTTAAGTTAAAGATTTCTTAACAACTCTAGATTGTATTGCTTTCTTTAAAATTCCATTTGGTCCTGATGGAGGTAACAGCATTTTGCAGTGGGATGAATCGAGAGTCAAAAGGATTTTGAGGCTTTTCCAGAGAAACATCTTGATTCCGCCTGGGAGGCTGACTCTCTATGTCTGTTCTTCTAAGCAGAAACTCACATTCTATCTCTGGGCAGCACCAGCCATCTTCCCCTGAACACCATGCTTCCTTCATTTGCATGCACATCGAGTGTTTCCAGGTTTCAAGGAATCTTTGCAAGCCTGTGCACTGTTCTTTCTACAAAGAAGGAGGAGGAACAGGCTGTGCTGGGGCCCTTGGAGCATGGAGCGAACCCAAATGAGATTTACTCGGCAATTATGTTTTCCTTAATGCGCTTTAAAGGAGGCAGTAACTAACAGGGCTTTATTCAGGCACTAGCTATTCCTCATCAACAAAATGGTGCTTCATAGGAAAATCATACACAAAGGGTCCTGAAGAGTTTGAATTCCAAAGACTGCAGTGTGTGGGAGAGAGAGGAAGGAGATGCTGAGGTTTGGTGTAACTGTCACAGCTTCTGATAACTTCCTTACTTCCAATGGCTAAGATTTTAAAATGTATTACAAGCTTTAAGTGGCATGAGCTCTCTTTTTAATATATCTGCTTCTTTTTGTTTTGTTTTAGTAAGTAGGGTCTCACTGTGTAGACCAGACTGGCCTCATACTCATAGCTGTCCTTCTGCCTCAGCCCCTTGAGTGTTGGGATTACAGGTGTGTGCCACCAACACCCAGCTGGCATTAACTCTTCTCAAAGGTCCCCGGAGGCTTTACCGGAGTCTGGGCTCAGCCCCCAGCCTGGGAAGGCCTCTGGAAAGCTGTGGTGCAAAGCGCCCATCTTTATCTCGTAGAGGTAACTGGATAAAACCCATAGGGAGAGACTGAGTCATAGGCTCACTGTGAAGGGGGAAAAGAATAAGGAAGGAAAAAGAAAAGAGACCCTAGAGGATACTGCAGTGGAATAAATGCTTGTGTCCTCTTGGAAATTCTGATGCCAAAACCGTAAGCCCCAATGTAATGTCATTTGGAGGTGGGTCCTTTGGGAGGTACTTAGGTGATGAAAGCAGTCTCCTTATGAATGGAATTAGTGCCCTTATAAAAGGGATCTGAAGAGTCCTCTCTGCAATCTGCTAAGGAAGATGTAACACAAAGATCGCCATCTGTGGACCAGGAAGCAGGTCCTCTCCGGATAGCAAACGTGCCAATACCTCGACCCTGGATATCCTGGCCTTCAAAGCTGTGAGAAGTAAATTTCTGTTGGTTACACCAGCCAGACTGTGGTGTTTTGTGATAGCAGCCTAAATAGCCCAAGACAGAGGCTAAAGGAAAGAGCTTTGCCCTTTTGAAAACCCCTGTGCTTCTGGCCATTAGAATGAGGACCTTGTCAGGGTAGGAAATGTTTACAGCAAGAGTGGCCTTGACTTGTGCTCCCTCACCAATTGTCTTGCTCAGTCTCATGGTCACCTGAGCCCCTGCAGCAGGCAGCTCCCTGCAGTATGCACTGACCTCAGCAACTGTGTGGACAGCTGCTGCTGGGCTACCTCGTGCATTACTAGCCCATGGGAGAACATTCAGATTTTGCAGGGAGACTAAAAGTAATGGCCCGGACATCGAATCCCCGTGGCTGGGTGCTGGGTGTGCCACTGACCAGCTCTGGGACCTCAGACAAATCACTGAAGCAAAGAGGATTGGGACCAACATTTAGGAAACAGCTTCAGGGGCAAAAGTAAATTGCTGCCGGTCACACAAATAGACTGAAAAGGAAGTTTCAGGCCTTGGAACCAGACTTTCAGCCCAAAGGTGTTTTCTCTCATAATGTCTTTGTTTCTAGAATGGAGCCAAAGTATCATGGTGGACAGAACACCTGAAAATGCTTTATAAATTGCGAAGTTTGATACAGTGGTTCTCAAGGGAACAATACTTGTTTTTAAAACATTTTTAAATTTTGAGGTTAATTTACATATAGTAAGGTTAAACTTCTGTAAGTTTTGACAAACACACGTAACCATCCCCCAAACCAGGATATAGAGCACTTGCCTTAGCCCTAAAAATTTATTTTATTACTTTGCTGTCAGTTTTATTCTCTTCCCCAGCTGCTGGCAACCACTGGTCTGTTTTCTGTCCCTGCAGTTTTGTGTTTCCCATAATGTGCCATGAGTAGGATCATACAGTATGTAACCTGTTTGCCTGGCTTCTTTCACTTCACTTAGTGTATTTGAGAATCACCCACATTTTTGCATTTATGAAAGCTTTACTACTTTTTATTACTAAATAGTATTCTACTACATGGACAGAGTACAGCATGTCTTTCCATTCACTAGGTATAGTACATGTGGATTGTTGTCAGTTTTTGATGATCATGAGCAAGGCTACTATTTTATAATAATACATAATAAAATAATACAAATGGAGTTGGCATTTTGTAAGTTCATTAGGTCAATTTGAGGTTCTGCAGTGGCTGGAGAGGGGGTGCTTCTTTAAATGGGTCAGGTTTAAGGCACTGAGTGTTCTTCAAAATTCAGGATCATCCAACAAAAAGATGTTTTTCTGTTTCCTGCAAGAGTTTTGGTTATTCAGATGGGAATTCATGTATAATAACCCTGTTAATAAATATGCAAGCCTAGAAACAAACTGTATTTTATTTATAAATATAGATTACTTTTTCTTCAAGACATAGTATGAATTGAATTTTCCATTAATGCAACTGCTAATTAAATCAAGAAAATGATGTTTTGTTTTGTTCACAGTTTTATGTGCACCATTTCATAAAATCACATTGCCGTTCATCATTCTTGCCAACTGGGCTTGTGGTATTTGAGTTACCAACACAATGCTCCTGTATTAATCTGAATTTTTAGTTGCTGTGTTCATGGTGATTCTACATAGAGGTGCAATCACCCAACTGTTTCATTATGTCTTCCAGTTTAGTTATACTCAGGCATTTGCATAATGAAATACTATTTTATTATAAATTACTTTCTTTTTATTACTCCTTTATAGTATAGTTAGAGAGTTACGTGGATTTTTAAAAACAATTAGGTATGCTGTTATATATGTATAAATTTCATTTCCAAATAGAAAAGGAAGGACCATTACAAAGTATTAATTATAGAAAGATAGTATTGGTTCTTACAGAGTTGAGAACCTGTACTTTTTACAAAAGTTAGGTATTCAAGACACTTCAGCTACACACAGCGTTCATATCCTGAGTGACAATCTTAGGTTGACAGATAGAAATTTTAGGAAAATAATTCATGTTTTGGAGCTTGATGTTCAGCGTTAGTTTCTTTAGTCTTAATCCAGAAAAGTATAGAAATATAGTCAGCTAACAGATATTTATTGAACACCTATTATATACCAAATAAATGTATACTATCTCTGTCCACAAGGAGAATTCTAGTGGTGTTAATGGTGGTGATAGTATACAAACAAGCAGTGCTTATATATACAAATAAAAAAGAATTTTCATGAACTGATGAGTGCTAAGGCAAAGATTAAAATAGGTAACAGGTTTACCAGGGCATATCCAAGAAGGCTTCTCTGAGTCAGAGGTATTGGTGAAAAAGAGGCAGGGCTACAATATCTAGAGGGAAAACATTCTAAGCACAGGAAATAGCAAGGACAAGTGCTCTGAGATGAGCAGCATTTCAGCATGCTTCAGGGGCAGAACTAAAAAATTCAATGCTGGTGAAATAGAAATATAGGAAGAGTAAAGAGACATAGAATCAGAACAGCATGGTCCAAATTACATGGAGTTTTATAGACCACAGTTAGGTGATAGGATGTTACTGTTTTCAGTGAAAGCCTTTGCCATGTGTAGAATATGAGGATGATACAACTGAGTTATGCTTTGAAAGACTATTTTGGCTTTCCTGCAGGGGGAGTGAAGAGAGAGACCTGTTAGTAAGCTGTTATTGAAGAGAGATACCAGAATTAAGGCAGTGTGGGAGAAGAATGGCTGGGGCCTATGGATGTGGTTATTTTTGAGTGTGAGGAAGAGGCAGACTCTAGAGTTTTTGATTTGAGAATTTGTGAGGGAGGTAGTACCATTTAGTGAGAAGGAGAAAATTAGCGAAGATAGGGTAAGTGAGTTTCTTTTGGTCAAGTTAAGTTCATGACACCCATTAGCAATCCACATAGAGATTAGTAGTTGGGTGCACAAGGTCAGAAGAGAGATGCAAGCTGTCGGTAGAGATCTGAGAGTCATCAGCAGGGAAAATTTTGGTAAAATAGTGACCACTGTGGCAGTGTAGTATTTGAATCTTCACAGATCTCTACATAAGAGAACAGTGAAATTAAAAAAACAAAATGAAACAAAAAACCTCACAGAAAACTAACAACTAAAAACCAGGGCTAGGGGTGTGGGTTAGTGGTAGATTAAGAATGACCTAAATTCAATCCCTGGTACCACAAAAAGCAAAACAGAAAAACTCCCTCAAAACTAAAAATCCATAGGCAACATCTACAATAAAATTAGGTGACAAGGCATTCCCATAGATACAATAAGGTGGGGAGGAACCATTAACAAATATAAGACTTGTCTATTTTGGTGTCTATGCATGGAGAAGGAAAATGGACCTGAGAACAGAAGAATAGTGGCATAGTGGCATCAAAATAGTGGCAGATATTCACTGGAAAATGTGGGCCTATGTGAGAATAGCGGTGCCAACTGGGATGGTTTCTATTCACTCCAGTAGTGGGCAAGTGCAAGAAGCCCACCAGCTGCACTGAAGGGGCTAGAGCAGTCAAGTTCCTGCATAGTCTTAAAACTGAGTATTAATGCTTTCTTCCAGGTATTTACTGAAGAGAGTTTGTTGAGAGTGGAGTAAAAGTTAAACAGGGTCAGGATAATAAAGACAAAAGAAATAGAAAGTCCACATAAGAGTTAGTGAAGGAAATAAAGCTAGGAAATGTCAGAAAGCAAGCCAACATGTTTTAACACCACATAAAACAAAGTGTGAGCTCTGTGGAGTTAGAAAGGATATCTGAATAAAGCCTCTGTCAAACAGTACAGAAAACTTCCTTCACATAAAAATGAAATGATTGCATCCAAATCCCAGACAAGTTATTGTAAAAAAAAAAACAGAGAGACTGAGGAGAATAACATCTCTACAGACAATGAAAGCACACCAGAAAAAAGCTCAAAAACACAGGACAAAGAAACCCAAAACTTGTTAGTAAGATCTCCATTTCTGTGACAAAATACCTGATGCCTCAAATGGAGGAAAGGCTCACCTGTATTTTGGCCCATAATTCCAGAGATTTCTGGCCTTGGTTAGCTCTACTATTTTGGGATCTGTCACAAGGTAGAAAATTGTGTTGAGGTGTGCATGAGGGAACAAAGCTACTCGCTTTGTGGAAGGAGAGAGAGAGAGACAGGGAGGGAGAGGAGTGGCTGGAGACAAAGTATCTCCTTCAAGGGCACACCCCCAGTGACCTAACTTCTTTCCAGTAGGCTCCACCTCTTGATGGTTCTACCACTTCCAAAGGCCATGTCCAAACTTTCACCACATGGGTCTTTGGGGATAGTTAAGGTCTAAACAATAACAGCACCCTGTAACTGTCACGGCAGACCTTTTCAAGCTTTCAGTGATAACAAACAGCCAGCTGTAGCATGTGTGTTATAGGTTTGCCTCCACTGCCCTATAATATACAATTTTATGATGAGCTCAAAAGCATTTTTAAATGATTCAAAACATGGAAGATAGCATAAATCAGTAGAAAAAGTTAGAAATGGGATGACAGCATTCAAGAATAATTAGATAGAAGAAAAAAATGATACTATAAATGAAAATGAAACACAAGAGCAAATCAACACTATAAAAAATGCCTGTGAGACATAAAAGGCATAAGGGAAGGAACATTTTAGAATCATAAAGAAATCAATAACTAAATAAAAATGCTTTGAGAGAAATTTTTAATATATTTTGCAGGTAGACAAAAAAGACCTAATGTGCAGAGAACAGGCATCTATGGAGAAAAAAAAGGAAGGCAAAGCACAACAACAATAGATTCTAACCAGGCATGGTAATTCTAACATTCTAGAAGGCTAAGGTAGGAAGATCACAAGTTCTAGCCCAAGTTAGGCAACTTAGTGACTCAGTGAGACTGTCTAAAACTAAGAAATGAAGGACTGGGAATGGAGCTCTGCATGAAAGCCCTGATTTCAATCCATGTACTAAGATAAAACAAAATCAAAACAAAACAAAACAAAAGCTACCTAACATCCACAAGCTAAAATGTCTCATGAAATGAAATATGTCTGTTTAAAGGTGTATTCTGAAAGAAAGTACTATATAACTGAGACTATTGACCTAGGATGACCAAAACATTCTAGTAAAGTTGCTGGGCCTTGAAGAATAAGAAAAAAGAATCTTTTGGTCACATAAGCAAAAGAGTAGATAACTTATATGAGAAAGAAAATGATATTGTTGCCAGAATTTCTGTAGTCATGTTATAGTTTGTGTTTGCATTTCCCCCCAGAGCTTCATGCATTCATGTCGGGGGTGGCTTTTTGGAGCCTGCTCAATCTAGAATTTGGGATTGGTTCATTGTCTAGGATTGAGAGTGTGAGTGCTATACCTGCCCTAGGATCAGTAGCCTGCATCCAGTGTAAGGGAGAAAAAGAGGCTTGCTCCCGCTCTTTTGCTCTCCTTTTGCTCTTGTTGCATTTGCTGTCTTCTGCCACCATGAACAGTTGCCTGTATGCTGTGCCACCCTGCTTGGAGCCAGCTGATTATGGATTGAAACTTCCACAAACTATCAGCTAAATAATCCTTTCCTCCTTTATCTTTGAGTGTCAGATATTTTGTCTCAGCAACAAGAGAAAAGTAACTAAAACAGAATTTGGTACTGAGAGTTGGGTCATGGCTGTGACTATATGTGAAGATGTTGTGGTTCAAGAGCCTTTGGGAATAGCTTGTGGGAAGAGATTGGAAAGGTCAGAGATCCCCCTGAAGAAGTAGAGCTGAAACATCTTTGGTTGTTATGTGTAGTTGATTCTTGTTAGAGCTCAGAAGACCAGAAGGCTGATAGAAATCCTGCTGGTAAAGACCAGACTCAGGAGGTTTCTTCTGTTAATTACTGCAGTGGTTGTTGGGCTCTAGATGGTGTGTGTTATGGCTTGGCAGAAAGTTTGTCTGCACTTTGGTTGTGTCCAGACACTTTGCCTGAGACTGAGATTAAGGGTAGCAGACTAATTAAATTGGTGTAAGAAATTTCCAGGCAGTCGAATGTTGCAGTGGTATTATAGCGACTACTGGGGACGTTTGGCCAAATCTATGTTGAGAATCAAGAGCAGAGAGTTCAACAATGATTTAAAACATTGTGATTTTGGTCAGAAAGGAAGCTTCAGTAAAGCTGTGGACTGCAAAGATAGAGCAGAGGAGATCTTGATTGCTGAGAAGGAACAGGAGAATAAAAAATGGCCTGAGGGTATCATAAGAGGAGAAGGACTCTACCCTTTGCAGTCTCAAAATTGCAAAAGTGAAAAACTTCGCATTGAGAAGAAAGCCATGGAGCACCATGTTCCAGAATGGCAATAGCATAAAAAATTTGTTCCTCAGTTGAATTCAGAGTGCTTGCGATCTAGGCATTCTACTCCTACAACCAAGAGGGAAGGAAGCCAGGTTACTACTCTAGCTGGCAGCAGACCTTGGTATCGTCCACATTGTGCTGGTTTTAGACACATGCAAAATGCAAGAGTTGTAGGGTTAAGAAGGCTTCCATCCCAATTTCAGAAGGCCTGAGAGGCCAGGCAGTGTGCCTCTGAGGGGGCAGTATGTAAAGCTGTGAGGGTGAAGTCAGAGGTGCAGGAAGGACCCCAGATATTTGGAGAAGCCAGGAACATGAATTGTCCAAGGAAACCTGCAAAGATGGAGCAAAGCCAGCCCGAGAGAAGCAATGGGAGCTACAAGCACTGGAAGTGCCTATAGACGAGTCTCCCAATTCCTTTGGCACTCACAAATTGCCACAGATTGCATTAGGTGCTGCACTTGGAACTAGAGGACTCAATGTTTGCCCTAGTGAATTTTGGACTTGCTTTGATCCCATTCCTTTGTATCCCCTGGTTTGTAACTTTTGGAATAGAAATATCTGTCTTGTACCACTGAATGTTTGAAGTGTTTAACTTTCTTTTCATTTGTACAGGTGTTCACAGCTAAGAGTTTGCCTTATATCTTGGAAGAGACTTGGGATTTGGACTTTTCAGCAATGCTGAAATTGTTAGGACTTTGGCAACTCTTAGAGATCTCTTTTAAAGGAATGTGCATGTAGTTTTGTGGGGCTAGGGGCAGATTGTTGTGATTTGTGTCTGGATGCCCCCACCAAAGACTCATGCAGTTATGGGGGGCAGGCTTTTTGGAGGTTGCTACATCTAGAGTTTGTAATATGTTCATCGTTTATTGCTGGGTTTGGGAGTGTAAGTGCTGCACTCTGCCTACAGTATAAGGGAGGAAAAGAGGCTCGTTCCTCCCCTTTTACTTTGCTTTTGCTCTTGTTGCTCTTGTTGCTTTTGCTGTCACCATGCTTGCCACCATGAGTATGTTCCCTCTGCCATACCACACTGCCTTGGAGCCAGCTGACTGTGGACTGAAACCTCTACAAACTGTGAGCTAAACCTTTTCTCCTTGAACTTTCAACGTCAGGTATTTTGTCTCAACAATGATAGAAAAGTAAGTAAGACATATATGTTATGACAGAAGTAGAGTAATATTAAAGGTACTCATAAAATAAAATGTAAGCATAAGCCAAGGATTTTAATATTTAGTAAAGTTGACCTTCAAGGATAAAGAGTACAAGCTATTGTTAACTAGTGTAACATATAAGAACTCAGAGAATATTTTTCCCTTGAGTACTTCCTCAGGAATTTGATGGAGGATGAGTTTCAGACAACCAAATTACTAGAGAGACATTGACACAAGCTGGTGGTGAGTACTAAACCTACAGTTACAAGTAAAACAAGACTGTATGGACAAGACTGTGTTATGGTTTGTGTCTAGATGTCCCTCCAAAGTTTCATGCAGGCCCAGGGGTTTTTTTGGAGTGGGCTGAATCAACAGTATGTGACTGATTCCTAATGTGGTGCTGGGTTTAAGGGTGTGAGTGTCACACTCACTTGAGGATGGGTGACCTGTGTACGATAAAGGAACGGAAAGAGACTTGTTCTCTCTGTTTCCCTCCCTTACTTTTGCTGTCTTCCACTGCCATGAACTGTTGTGCCTCTGTTATTTGTTACTGTTCCCTGGAGCCAGCAGATTATGGACTGAAACCTCTACAAACTGAGAGCTAAGTAAACCTTTCTTCTCTTAACTTTGGGCATCAGGTATTTTGTCTCAGCAACAAGAAAAGTAACTAAGACAGAAGTTAAGGGGATGCACTATATCATGTGATATAATGTGATAACAAGATGATCTGACCATAAAGAAGTAGTATTAAAATGAGAATGAAGATACTATGTTTACAGCACATATTGCACATAGAGGTACTAGTATTACTATTCTGAAATCATTGCATAATTATTATGGGATAAATACAGCCAGTAATTGTGGGTCATTCTAATCCTACAGTTTTTTTTTTTGCTAGATTTTTCAGTTCAAAAGATGTACAGAGTAGTATAGAAGAGTTAATGTTGTAGAGCTGAACTTGAAGAAAAAATATTTATATCTTCTTCTCTGGCTCTATCCACTAAAAAACTGGAAATTATGACCAGTAGATGCAATGTGTTAGATTATGGTCAGAATCTACCATTTTGCCATTGAAAGAAACCAGGACTTTTTGGAGAAATGGCTGACCCAAGTCTGGACAGGAGGTGAATAGATGAGCCTGGAATAGGTAATGTCAAGAGAACAGAGGCGCCAACTTGAAGAGACTCTGATTGGCCAGCAATGACAATTTGGGCTCTAATAAGAATAGTAATGGTCAGAGATTGAAACCCATGCTTAAGCAGGGTTTGATACTTCTGCATTAATGAGTTTATAATACAGTAATGTATTAATATTAACTAGTCATATTGTGATGGTGATAGAGAACCAATTTATCTTGAAAACTGAGCAGGTAAGAGGAAATAAGCATCTTTTCTGTCATCCAACCTGAACTGTACCCCTGAGTAACCAAATAATAGATGAAGGGCAGCATCTTAATATAAAATTATTCTAGTTGATACATGAAAACTTAAAATGAATTATGGATCTAGAATTGAGATTTTAGAAGTTGAGCACAAAAGCTGCTAATACTTAAAAAATAAAAAAGCAAAGAGCAGACATTGCATGCCTCCTGATGAAAGAGCGTAGCATCTCCATCTGTGTAGAAACAGTAATGGCACCTTCCTCAGAATTGCTGTGGGAGGCGAGTTACTGTGCCTAAATCTTTTAGAAAAGCACTGGCTACACGGGTAGGGGCAGATCTTAGCTGGTCTGGCCTGTAAGCTTCCCATGGGTCCTCCCTGCTTTATTGCCCTCTGTCAGGAACTTTGTGCAGGTTTGAGCCTAGACCTCTTCTAGGCCTAGGTCCAGATGTGCTCCCCAGAAATGAGTCTCTGAATGAGTACACTGAGATCCACTGGCGAGAAGTCTTTTTTACTGCTAGAATTTTCTCTCCCATTCTGTATTTCTCTGAGACACAGTGTTTAGATATCTCGTATTTTAATATAAGTCTGATCTGTGTTATGGGGCACTTGGGGGCCTAAGTGGATTATAGGTGTGTTTATCAATAGCCTTAGCCTCAGCTAAGATCACCTCAAATAATAATGCTTAGCATCAGCTCTACATATGTAACTGTTTTCTAGCATTTGTAGTGAATTGAATCTGAACTGGCTCAACAGCATGACTGTCTAATGTCTAGGGCAAGCCTAAACCAGAGGTAACTTTTCTGTCTATAACTAGAGTCAGGCTACTAAGCTCACCTACAGACCAAATGCACTATCCTTGGCATGGGACTGTGCTCCAGCCAGCTGACCTCACACGTGCTCCAGTTCCCTTCACCAGGACAGCTCATCTGGTGGCCAAAGCTTGTGATTGGGAAATACAGATGGCTGGTTTGCATGACATGGAACAACTTGGAACCTGGACTACATGCACAATTGGCAGAGCTTCTGCAGACCCACCCAGATGTTTGGCACCACACAGGGGTAGACTGTCTCTCATTTAGTATCTGACCATACTCTTAGCCTCAGGGGATCTTAGTAAGATGCCCGTGCCTGACTGTCTCTAGAATGTACAACTGTTAGAAGTGGGCATAGCTTGGGGCTCTACTAAGCTCAGTGGGAGAGGCATAGCTGTCCATGCATCTGCTTTTTATTTAAAGACCATGAGGACTCAGGACATCACAGCGGGCTTCTCACATTGGCAGTAGCTCTCAGCTCCTGCCTTTCTTCCACACATGAATAGCAGCTCCCCTAGCTAGAGTAAGGATAGGGACTGGGGCCTTCTTCTAGAAATGTGCATCATCTACAACCATCCCAAGGTCCTGCTTATATTGAGACTCTGGTCATCATGCCCCACAAGGTACTGTGTCCATATAAAGTGCTAGCCAGGAGAGGACAGGTGAATTGCCAGGTATTGTCTGGTAGCCTGGGAAGTGCTATCTCTGAGATCTGTGATTCCACATAGTTGAGTGACTAATAGGGAAATGGGTGCACTCTCCTTTTGTCCTCTTGCCCATTTGTCAATATCCTTCGGCTGAGTGCTTCAGTTAGTGGGTCTGGGTAGTACAGTGGCCCCTCTCTTCCTTCTGTTCATGTACTCTGCAAAATGCTTTGATTATTGGTCATCTCCTGGGTCGTTTTCACTATAGCATAGAAATGACATCTGAGCTTTTGGTTTGGTTTGGTTTGGTTTGATTTGGTTATTTTTAGTTTTATATGAACCCGGGGCTGAGATGGCACTGAGACACCCAATCCTACCTCACATTTCTGGGGTCTTTCTGGTTAGGCCAGCATTCTAACCATCTGGGGAGGTGGGCTATAGGTTGTGTGTGGAGTGCATTCCAAGCACCTTTCTGGGGGCCTCCTGATAAATGCTCCGGAACCACACTGCTGAGTTCTTCTCTTCTGTCACATAACTGTTAGCAATGCATTCTTCAGGTGCCAGGTGTGGCTCTGAACAGGCATGAGCTCATTTTCCATTTACAGCCTCCTCATTGCACAGTTGAAAAATTGGGAGCATAGAGAACTTCGACTTTTACTCCTTTTGCCTCCTTTCAACTGAAAGGGGCTTCTGTTCCTGAGAGTGCTCAATCAGATATAACATGCCTTTAGTTCTCACTGACATCAGGGTATATGCATGTGTGTATTCATACATACATCGAGTAGTGTTGCCTTGTGTGTCAGAATATCTGAAGCAATCTTCTTTAAAAGAGGAAAGATGAGGTTTGGCTTATGATGTTGGAGGTTTCAGTTCCTAGTTACTTGGCCCCATTGCTTTGAGCCTGTGGCAGCACAGTGCATCTTAGCAGGCACATGAAGTGGAAGGTGCCTGTCCACTTCATGGCAGCTGGGAAGGAAAAATGGGCCAGGGTTCCAACGTGCACTTTAAGGGCAGGCCTCCAGTGACCTAAATTCCTCCAATAGGCCCCATCACTTGGTGGTTCCACCACCTCCCAGTGGTACCACAAGCTGGTGACCAGGTGTTCAACACACAAGTCTTTGGAGTAGACTTCCAAAGCATAGCATCTTACCATTCATTCAAGCAGTCAAAGCTTGTTGGGCCCTAGTGAGCCTTATGGTGGAGACTGGGGCTTATAGAGGAGTAAAATGCTGTCTCTGCCCTGGGAGGGTTCTCGAGCTGAAAGGAGACGCAGGCCTGTGCTTAAGGGTAGGTGCCGTGATAGCTATGTGTAGCCTGCCATGGAGAGACACTTGTGATGACCAAACGAGCTGAGAACATCTGAAGATGGAGATCTCATCTCAGGGACTCAGAAAAGGGTTGGTATGAAAGAATCTTGGAGATATCATAAAGAAGACCTGCGTTCAAATTCTGGCTCTATTCATTACTGGCTGGGGACTTACTGTAAACATCATGTGGCCAGCTCTGTGACCTTGAACAAGTCAGCTAATCTCCTGGGCCCTCTCTGCCCCATTTTAAAATGAGACTGATAGTATTGTTTTGACTACCTTTAAAGATGGTAACAAGAGACGAAATGATTTGCTGTGAGTGGAAGAACTTTAAAATGTGAACTTCGACCTGAATTTTAGTAACTAGCACATGGAGGCGAGGGTAGGGGTTTTGTAGAGGAAGATGTGGATCTGGGTGTTAAGGGCACAAATGCCAGAAGAATTCATTTTAGGTGCTCAGCTGAAAGCCTCTAGAAGCAGTGACAGAGTCAAGCACGATTCTCCTGACACCCTATGCTGGCCCATGAAATGACTGTGAAGCACTTTGCAGTGTCATAGTCTTTTATAAATTCTTCCTAATAACAAGAGCCTCTGAGGCTTCCAGGGGGAGCAGGCCTGGTAAGAGCCTTAATGATGCTTTGGTTGTCTGTTAAACCCCAGTTCCTTTGGACTCTGCCGAAAGCAGCTGCTGAAACCTGAGAATGGTCAGGAATCTGCGGGGCCCAGGCGTCTCCTTTCTTTCCTGTGGGGCAGAATCTGAGTACTGTGAGATCCACAGCCTACCCCTGCGTCAGTCAGTTGAGTCTGTCATTATTTAGATATTGTACTTGGGAATTTTAATTAGTAGTATGTAAGTAGGAGGAAAATACTGAAGGGCTTGTTTTCTGGCTGGTGGAGGAAGAGTGGGGCTGCAGACAACACAACAGCTTTAGGCACCATTTAAATGGTGCAGGCCCTGGGCTACACGGGCAGCGGTGGTTTCCTAGCGGCTAAAAACTCGTCTGAGAATGGAACGTTCTTTTTCCTAGGAAGAGGAAATGAGGAAGCAGGAAGAGGGAGAGTAGAAGGAGTAGGGTGGTGCAGGGTGGAAGCGATGGCTTTTGCATGAAAGACTTACGGGGAGATTTATGTGGAAGTTAGTGCTGGGAAAAGCTATGGTTCTAAGTGGAATATTAATGGCATCCATTTTTGTGCCATCTCCTGCAGGAACACTTTGGAAGTGCAGGGGAAAAATCGCTTTGCAGTAATAACTGTTATTTATATAAGAGAACTGCATTGGATATATCAAAATGTGAGCTTTCAAGGTAATAACTGGACCCTCAGAATCATCATTATCTATTTAAAAGCCAATTTCTGGACTTGGAAATTGATAGAAAAAAATGGCCCAATCCTACCCCAGTAGTAAATAAATTTGCGTTTCATTTTTATGATTTGATTTTATTCTGAATATGATGAGATTTGATGACAGAAGGAAACTAAGGAGAGATATAACTGGGAGTGACTTTCCTGGAACATCCTTGTTGATGTCCAAATAGGATTGCTAGGTCCCAGAAGCCTCTTGTTTCCATCCTCATCACAGCTGGAGGGAAAACAACAGAGACAGAAGACATATCTCCTGCCAGAGTTCACCGAGCATCTTCTACAAGACTTCTTCTGAGCCCCAGTAATTCTGTCTCTCTCCTACCTGCCACGTTAAACACTGTGGGCAAACTTGTTCTGGAGCTTTTTTTCGATTCATATTTCACCTCTAACATTGTTTCTTTCAAAAATAGAGTGCATTCTGTTCCTGCTGCACTGCAGTTTACCCTGCTCATTGTACTGTGAACAGCATCCCTTTTATACCAGTTCATTTAAATCTATACTTTGCGCTATAGTCTAGACCTTAAGTGTCCCCCAAACCACGTGTTAAAATGCTCAGTCTCCATTGTGGTCCTGCTGGGAAATAAGGGAGTCTTGAAGAGGTGAGGTCTTACTGGAGTCCTTCAGGCTGTTGAGGGGGCATGGAAGGGGTTAGTGGTACCCCAGGCTTGTCCTCCCTCTATCTCTCTTGCTGTGAGCTGAGTAGTTTTGCTTCTCTGTGCATGCCCATCATGGTGTACTGCCTTGCCACAGACCTGAAAGCAACTGACGTCTGTAATACTATGATCCAAAATACACCTCTTTTTATAAGTTGATTAGTCCATAGGAAGCATATAAGTTGATTGTTATAGTGATTAGAAGCTGACTTATATACCTATATCCTTTTCAAGGCTGGGTGATCTCCTTTTGTGTGACTGTACCATCATTTTAGTAATTCGTCCCCTCTAGGTAGACTTGCGAGCTATTTCTATTCCTGTACCTGAGGCTTGTACATCTGGAAGAACGTTTCTACAGAATAATTCCTAGAAATGAAAGACTTGGGTGAAAGTATATGGGCGTCTTACATTAGAATCTTGTTTTTGACCTTCAAAAATGAAATTTGACAACCTCCGTCCTCTAGGCCAAGTGGATTCTTGTGATATCAGCCTGCTGAGCAAAGCTGTGAAAGACCTTTCAGGAATTAGTGACTTTCCTCATTCAGGGGCCAGGATAAAGGGTGATGGGCTGGCCTTGGCATGCGCGCTGTTTTGCCTTCTCCACACTGGGGTGTCAGTGGTGTGGCCTGCGCAGTGTTCAGGAGGAAAATGATTGGGCCTTCTCCTCATCTGCCACCAAATGCTGATGATGTGGCATCCAAACTAGTGTTGGGCTCCAGCTTTGGTGCTAATGCACTCAGAGCTTGGGTCTGTTTTTTTCTGTTGTTGTTTTTGTTGAGACAAGGTCTTGCTATGCAGTTCTGGGTGGCTTTGAATTCATTATGTAGCCCAGGCTGGCCTCAGACTCGCAGTGATCCTCCTGCCTCAGTCAACTGAGTGCTAGAATTACTCACGTGTGCCACCACTCCTGGCACTTGGGTGTTTTTTTTTTTTTTAACTCTTTTTTGTGTCAAATAGGGATCATTAAACATACTTCACTGAATTATTGTAAAGACTTTTTCTGTACTGAGAATTGAACCCAGGATCTTCTCACTGATCTACATCCCCAGCCCTTTTTAAATCTTGTATTTTGAGATAAATTCTCACTGAGTTGCCCAAGCTAGGCTCAAATTTGTGATGCTCCCAGAGTGCTGGGTGTATAGGCAAGTGCCACCATGCTCATCTTGAGAATTAAATGTGATAATTCTTGCAAAGTATAAGGTGCTACTTAAACGTCAGTGCCTTTATTAGAAATGATGGTGATGTTTCTTTAGATCTGACCAAAGTGTCCCTGTCCTTCCTGCCTCCACCACAGTGATCAGAATTCTAGGATCTAAAAGGCAGATGTATGGCTTTCCTTCTTTGCCCTTTGCCTTTGGGAAATTTGTTAAGTCTCCATAAGCCAGAGTTTCCTTCTGAAAACCTGAAAGTGGCACAGTTGTGTAGGAGACTTAGGCTGTGGAGTTTAGTAGCCTTTTTAGCCAGAAAACATCTACTCAGTTTGCTAAATCTGAGCAGCGGTGTGCTGCTGATCTTGTAATAGAAGAACATGGGGCAGAGAGTTCGGCAGATAAGCAAGACAGTTAGGTAGACAGGTGTAGATAGGTAGGTAAGTACCACCGAAGGTAGGTAGATCAGAAAGATAAATAGTAGAAAGAATTAACAGGAAGCACAGGTAGATAGGTAAGTAGGAAAGGTAGGTAGATAAGTAGATAGGTAGGTAGGTACGTAAACATCTGTAGGTATCTAGGATAAATGGACAAGGTAGGAAGGATAGGTAGCTAGGTAACAGGAGCAGGACGAAAGAACAACAGGAAGGAAAGGCACCGAGCCCTCCAAAGTCCAAGGACACAACATGGAGCACTGGTGTAGGAGAAGGCCTGGGAGCCAAGGAGCTGTCCTGCGGGGTAGACGCGGAAGGGCTCGTGTTTGCTGGATTGGCTCCACTCCAGTAATCAAGAGGTATCCATGAGTCAAGTGCGTGGGCTGGGAAAGAGTCTCCAACATCATCTGTTACGCTGAATCCCTCAGCAGAGAGGTGATTATGCTGGATCCCTCAGCAGACAGGTGAGCGGAGCACACATTTCTCACCTGCTTTTGGCTCATCAGTCTTAGAATTTCAGACACTGACAGCTCTTGA
Source organism: Dolichotis patagonum (assembly GCA_004027295.1). Lineage (NCBI taxonomy): Eukaryota > Metazoa > Chordata > Mammalia > Rodentia > Caviidae > Dolichotis > Dolichotis patagonum. Next base: position 136,484 of record PVJX010001243.1, on the reverse strand, counting down.
GGTGAGCGTGGAGGACAGAGATAGTTCAGCAGAGCGGTTCATGGGATGGAGTTGGAATCCCAGCTTGATCACTGGTAAGCTGTGTGACATTGCACAAGGTCCTTAATCACTCTGAGCCGTTATTTTATATATATATACATACATATATATGTATATATATGTATATATGTATATATATGTATATATATAATATCAAGGATAATTATGCCTTTCTCATAGTCTTGCTGTGAGAATTAGTTGAGATAAATGCATAAAACATAGGAAGACTCAGTGAGGTATGGCAGCCCCAAGTACAACTCTATTTGTTGTAGAACTCTAACAAGCAATTAAGGCCCACCAACTCAGGGCTTTCTCAGAATCAGCAGACATGACTGCCTTGATGCGCTAATAACCCTGAACAGGGCTATGATCGTCAGTTAAGGAAACGAGCAATTAGGGACAAGCGGAAGACTCTCCTTCAGCACATTCTGTGAGTCTGGTGCTTGTTAGTTCACATTACTGGGAAGCTGATTAACAGCATAACTAGGCCACTTCGGTGCTGAGCCAGGCCTGTGTGTGGCCCGCCTGTCCTGATTTGCCGTAGTCTCCTCCGCTCCTAGGACTTGTGACAAACCAAGTCAGTGTTGAGGGTGATGAAGATGCCTGGAAGCAAGCCAGGGTGTGATGGAGAAAGTGCAAATCCCACAAATGGATTACCCTAAATGTAAAGTCGGGAGTGTTGAGGTGGTTTGAGCTGATGAGAAACTTAGACAAATAGCTGCGGTTTTAGAAATCGCTTTAGACGTCTTCTGGACTGTACGGAAGGTGAGGTGAGGAGCAGAGGTGTGCAGGCTGCCAGGATTCCTGCTGCTCTCTGGCGCTCTTTTTGTGATAGTTTTGCTTACTGATTTGTTTGGAGCACTGCCCAGTATTACCAGTACTATTTTTAGTATTGTGGTTCAATATCATGAACATTATTGTGTGCTGATTAAAATGGTATCAGGTAATTTTTTTTTATTTGTTTCTTTTTCACAGTATGGGAGATTAAAGCCAGGAGCTTTGCTCTGAGCTGCATCCTCAGCTCTTTTCTTTTTCTTCTTCTTCTTCTTCTTCTTCTTCTTCTTCTTCTTCTTCTTCTTCTTCTTCTTCTTCTTCTTCTTCTTCTTCTTCTTCTTCTTCTTCTTCTATTTTGGGATAGGGTCTCACCAAGTTGCTAAGTTCCCCAGGCTGGGGCTGGGCTTGAACATTTTTGCTTTGTGCCTCAGCCTTCCGGAATGCTGGGATTACAGCAGTGCACCAGCATACGTGGCAATCATCACATCAGAATTTTCTCAAGGTGCTTGGAGGTGGGCACAGGGCCTCATGTAGTATCTTGAAGTGTTCTCTCTCTCTCTCTCTCTCTCTCTCTCTCTGTTACACACACATACACACACGCACACGTGCACGTACACACACACACACACACTCATTTTTCAAACCTCAGTCTCCAAGTGTTCTTTCTAAACAGACCCAGGATGAGGGCCAAGTGGATCGGAATCCTTAGCAGGATCAACAGACTTAACTGTAACCTAAGCCCATGATCCAGTGACTAAGTGGTTTAATTGCGCTTATCACTGCTACCCTGAACCTGGTGCGTCTGTGGATTAATGTAGTTAATTCAATATCCTCTCTGAGAAGCACTATCAGGGAATGTGATTCTGCTCCGAGGAGCAGCCTTCGGACTTTCCACTCAGCCCTGAGGCCCTGGCCTGGGTGTGCTGCTTCCCAAGGAGGTCTCTGGAAAGCCAGCTGCCAGGTTAATCCCTCCTCTCCTGTCTCCTCCTCCAGCACTTGGCTGTGGTGTCATCTGGAAACCTTCCCATGTCTCCCCTTCCTCCTCCCATCTCCTTCCTCCATGCTGAGCACCTTTAATTTGTGTGGAATGTTTGATTGTCTTATTTCACCTTGTTTTCTCCTTTTATTTATCACCTTTAAACCCTCCCTGATATGTCCAGGTATGAAAAGAAGGGAGTATTGGGTTCTATCACAGGCTATTGTGTGCCAGGCCGATAGGTGAAGCTCCTCTGGTTCTGGAATCCACAGTTTCCGTGTCTTACACATACACTGGTGACCTCACGGCTGTGTGTGCAAGTCTAGAAAGCATCTGATGAACGGTTGTAGAAGACAGGGAGGAATGAATGGATAAATCATGCTGTCCTGTATTTTCCTGGCTCTAATACAGCTGGCTTTTCACCTAATGGTGAATTCCCACCCTTATACCTCACTGAAGCTCACCATTTACAATAGGACTCAAAACCCATCTCCTCCCTGTATCCCTCTCTGGTCATCATTGTTGTTAGCTCCTCATATAGAAGAAGGGTTCCCATTGAGCTCATCAGGCAGGGAATTGTGCAGTGGCCTCTGAGAGCTGAGAAAAGCTGAGCAAACTGCCATCTTCTATCTACCCAAGATGGTTATAGAAACCTGCCTTTTTTTTTTTCCTGGAAGCTCTTACAAAGCTTCCTTATCTTTTTCAGAAAAACTTGGTGTCCTTTAACCAAATTCAGAGCAGTCTGTATCATTGTTGTGTATGCTAAGAATGGGGTGGAGAGTTAAGTCTAGCAGAGCCTGACTATCAAAACAGCCTTGCATATGGTACCAACCAACCACCACCTGGATCAAAAACTTAGTGGGTTCTTACATCTGATTTATTTGCCTCAGCTTTGGGTCTATTTTTAAACTACTGTCTTAGTTTTTTAAGAGAGTGTAGAACAGTGATAGGGAACCATATAGAGCTTTCAATGATACAAACAGCCCACTTCAGTACATGTGCCATTGGTTTACAACCAGTGGTGTAGAAAATAGTTTTTAAAGACACTACCAGTGTCTTCTCTTGATCTGTAAGGTTTAGAAACTTGCTGGGGTGAGTATATCTAAGCAGGAATGAGAACTTCAGTGGGTTTGGAATTTTGTAGGCAAAGTCAGGTCTTTGGTTGGCTCTGTGGTATTTTCTTTTTGCTGCAAGAAAGTTCTGCCAATACCTTACCCAAGACATTGTTATAGTATTATTCTGCTCCAAGATGGCTGGGACCACACACCGAACATTCCAGACCTCCAGAGCGACTAGCTTCAGGGGATTGGGGCACGAAGCAGGGAGGGAATGGGGATGGACCAGATCACCTCTGTTTGCCCAGCTTACACATGGGGCTGAGGAACTATAGAGAACAGTCCTTCCTGATTCGCTACTGCCCACTGTTGTGGAAACCATTTGGCTGCTGAAATCAGTGCAAGAGGGGAAAAGGCGGAGCAGAAGAACTCAGCAGGAACTGCACCAAGACCTCAAAGGCCTGAGTTGGCCCCACTGGGGGGAGGGCTCAGCCAGGTACCAGGGCACAGCTCGGGGAGGGAGGACAGACAGTAGGGCAGAGGCAGTAAGCCCCGTGGTATGCTCCCCCAGGAAGCTGCAGACAGGAAGCTCCGCAGTGCAGCCTCTAGGACCTCAGCCTTGTTGGTGCGCTGCACATGGGCTGATGCACTCTTAGAGAGGGGAAGCTTTAGAATCATTTTACCTTTATTCTATTAATTTTTCAGTGTCAAGTTAGAAATCAGTCAGGCGGTGGGCCCTAGGTATAGTGTTGCTTTACTGTGTATGCCAGGGCCATGTGTCAATGTGCTTTCTTACAGGGCCAGGAAGGGACGGGAAGCTGGCAGCTTTGGGTAGGAGATGCTACAGTGTGGGCACTGAAGGAGCTTCTGTAGTCCTGCTGCAGCCACCTTCTTTGACAGAGGGCAAAACTGAGGCAAAAGTAACAGTGACTTACTGGAGTCAACAGGCTTCTCTATGGCAGAATGGAGACCAGGACCCAGGGCTCTTGACTCCCAGGCTAGTGACTGTGTAAAAAGAAGGTACACTACGTGTGAGTCAGTATGGAGCCTCTCGCTTCTCACACAGTGGTGCCATGCACAGTAGCTGGGAAGGACACTCACTCACTTGGAAAGAAGTTGATGAGACCTGTGGACTCTCTATACCCTGTGCCTGCCCTGCTGGTAAACAAGGATTTAAAAACCTCTCTTTTTTTATTCTTGTACCACCTCACCTAGAATGAAAGCTCCTCAAAGTGAAGTATGCTCTGTTCCATATTTATTAAAATATGATAATAACCTATGGATTAGCTATTTTGCAGGGGGATGCTGTAACTGAGTACTTCATGTAAAGTGCTGAATACTTGTCATCTTCACCAAGCAAGGAAGTAGGCATTATCGTCCTGGTCATGGATAAGGGAACAGAACTTCAGAGACATTTCAGTCATTTGCCCAAATCATACAGCTGGTTAGTGGTTGCATCAGGATTTGAGCCCAGGCCTGTAGGTTTCACAGAAATACACGTGCTGCCAAGCTTGCTATTTGAGGAGGCTTCCTGGTAGCATGCCTGTGTGAAGAAGAGGTGGAGCAGGAGACTCCAGTGTGGGAATCTCTGTGGAGAGAAAGCTGTGCCTTTCACCTTGGCAGGACCCCCAGGTTCACTCACTACCCTGGCCTGCAGTTGAAGTGCAATTAAGCAGCTCTCTGCAGCAAAGTCGGAACCCATGCCTGGCAGGAGCCATGGGGCCCTGCCAGTGGCTGCCAGCAGGAAGCATGTGGCAAGGAAGCTGCTAAGCCCAGGGCAGAGGACCAGGCAGGGGGTGCCACAGTGCTGTGGCAATTAAGAAAAGGACTAAGGAAAAGGCTACAGAGGTTCTTGGTGGCATGAAATCCCAATTTGCATCTCATCTGGGAGTTATTTACACAGGAAGTCCTATCAGTAGCTTCATGAAATAAATAAAGTAAATGGGCCAGTGAAGCAGCCAAGCAGATTCATAAACCTGTGCTCTGAGGGGGAAGTTACTGCTTGGTGGGGGTTTCCTCAGAATCCCTAGAAGCGCCTCTTGGCAAGGTTCTGAGTGATAGGGCAGAGTGAGGCTAGGGCAGGTTTCAGGATCAGACTCCAGAGGAAGTAGACAGCTCAAGGTCATAGGCAGCTTCCTGGATACAGTTAAAGCAGCTCTGAGGTCCACCAGGATACTTACAGTTCTGGAGGTTGCTCCAGACCTTTGTTCCATCTTGAAGACAGCACTGCCTTCCTTGGAAGGGTCTTCTCCTTCCTCAGCCATGCTGGGCTCCCAGGCTGGCTTTTGTGCTTCCCTGAACAGCAGTTCTCAATGTTGAATGAGCAGAATAATCCTGGGAAGCTTGCCCAGGGCTTCTGGGATCCCCCCACAGACACTGCAGTGGGACATGTGGAGTGGGCCCAAATATCTCTTAACAGGCAGGTCAGGGAGGAAGCCACTCTAAGGAACCTGCTCCCTGGCACGGGCTGCAGGAGGTGGCGAGGTGTCAGCTGTTCCCTGCAGGGCGAGGGATCATCTGTGTGCCCTCACCGAGCTCTGGCTCTCATGCTAAGGTCTGTGCACCTGTCTCACAATGAGAACAAAAGATGACTGACCAGTGACAACTCTTAGTCTAGCTGGGATCTGCCCAAGGTTAGCCAGGAAGCAAGAGAGTGATTTTCAGACTCCAGTCATGCTATATTAGCATGGGAGATCCTTGTGAAGGAAGCCACAGCTTTACTGGTAGAGTTTTCTGGTGACTGGAGGGAGCAGAGGCTGTGACCTCACAAGGGGATCCTCTCAACAGAGCCCCTTTCATGTTGTCTGATACTGAAGTCCTGAGAGGCAGGGCCACATCCAGAGTCACACAGCCCACCAGGCACCATCACAGAATTGTTGCAAAAGCCACAGCGACCCCAGCTGGGTGGACAGTGGGGAGATCTCCTCCTTTTCTGAGCCCAGCATTTTCATGCTCACAGATAGGTGAAATGACCTTAAAGGTCATCCAGCTTGTTTTTTCTTTCTCTTAAAGGGGTCTCACTTTCAAGAAACGATTTCACCTTGTATGCTCCCTAAAACAGTCAGTGAGAACTTGATCTCCTGCCCTGAATCCAGAGCTCTTTCTATTGACTCTTGTCACTATTTGCATGGCTATGGCACAGATACAGCAGTGACCTACAGCAGGCTCCTTAGCTCATCACCCCTGTCTATGGTGAGGTCAGAGGAGGTCCTTCCAGTCCAAGGTTGGAAGCAGGAAAATGCCCTTGAGTGGCCTCCTCCTAGTTGCTGCCCCTCCCCTTCCAGGCTTTCTCCATCTTGCAGGCTCCAGAGAAGTGGTCTGGAAGGAACAGGGTGCTCAGCTGGGTGGGGGTTCAGAAGTGAGGCGTTGTCTGCTTGTCCCATCATGTCCTTGGCAAGGGAGTGCCGGAGCACAGGGTGGATGGTTTGGAGAAGAAAGCTCTGGAATTTTGCCCAGCTTTCCTCAGAGCAGAAAGTTTTCATCTGAGCTCTGTCTGTGTTCTGCCTGCTTAGTGAATCCAATCACTGTGCTGGGGAGTTGGGGGTGGGCGTCCCTGAGAGACCTGGGAGGCTTCTGGCTTCCAACTGGGGAGCAGGGACAGATGCCAGACTGGATCAGCAACTGATAATCACACAGCAGTGGTGGTGGTGGTGGTGGTGGTGGTGGTGGTGGTGTGTGTGTGTGTAGAGGGAGAGGGGGAGGGAGAGGAGGAAGGAAACCTGGAACTGGCGAACTGATAGTAAATTAGGGTGACTTTGCTTAGGAAACCAAAACCAACAGGTCAGGAGATACTAGAACTGAGTTGATCTTCATCGTTCATTAGCTGTGAGACCTCAGCCAAGTGACCTAATGCCACTGGCTCTCAATTTCTTCTTCTGTAAAAGTGATACCACAACCATTCTGGACAGTTATGGCAGTGGTGGCGAACCTATGGTATGTGTGCCACAGCTGGTCCTTTACACCACTGAAGCGCTAAAAGGTCCACCGTCACAGGGTTATGGTGAGACAAAAATGAAATAGATCAACAAGTCTCACGTAGGTATCAGGAGACTCCGCGTTTCCCCGCTGATGTTAAAGTTGAATGAGTGCCTCATTTTCCCTTTGGCCACTCATGATTTGTAATCTAAAAAATACTGACTGAGTAGTTAATCCAGGCCTCTTTTAGGTGCTCTGGGGGATAAAATAGGTAAAATAAAACTGGCTCTTGTTTTCCAAAATTAGAGGCTCAAAGAACATGAAGAAGTCAACATCTGGTTTTACTTTTTGTCTCATTTAAAAAAAAAAATCTGTACTGAGTTGAATTCATACATGGTACAATTCACAGAATTGTGCAACAATCATTATAGTCACTTCTAGAAACTTTTCATCACCCATGAGGAAGCCCCACCCCTTTAGCAAGGGCTCCTTTATACCTGCGCACCTTCTAGCCCCAGGTGTACTTCCTGTCTGTAAATGTGCACATTTTGGAACTTTCATATAAGTAACACCATATGCAGTCTTTTATGTCTGACTTCTTTCAAGTAGCATAGTATTTTCAGGGTTCATCCATGTTGTAGCAGGCCTCAGTTTACTTCAACTCTTTTTGAATAAATTACATTTCATGGATAAACCATATTTTATTCATTTAGCCCATAGATATTTGAGCCCACTTTTTGGCCACTGTGGTATTCCGATTGATGTATGAGTTTTTATCTGAACACATGTTTTCATGTTTTTAATTCTCCTGGATCCATGTAAAGAAGTAGAATTGTTAGATCATACGGTAACTATGTCCTTAATCATTTGGGGAACTCTATTTACCAAAACGAGTGTGGCATTTTTCATTCTCATCAATAAATGTGAGAATGCTAACTTCCCGGAGTCCTGTCTTTTGTGGTTTTGTCTTGTGTGTTTGATTAGCGTTTCCCTAAGGCTTAATGATGTTGAACATTTTTTCATGTGCTTATTGGCCATCTGTAAATATTCTTTGAAAGTCTTATCTATTCAGATCTTCTGCCCATTTTTAATTGGGTTGTCTTTTATTATTAAGTTGTGAGAGTTCTTTATAGACTCTAGATATAAGTCCCTTATCATATATGTAATTTGCAAGTATTTTCTCCCATTAGGTGGGCTTTTTACTTTCTTGATGGTATTCTTTGAAGTAAGACATCTGAATCTGAACTGTAAATAACGTCAGTGTTATTTACACTGAAACCTCATTCATTTGGACTGTAGTAATTTAGAATTGGTGAGAGCAGAGTCAAAACCTGTCCTTTCGAAACATAATTACTGAGACAGTGACCAGGGACCATGCCAGGCCCTGGGGACAGATGGGTAAAGAAGGTGGGGCCTTTGTAGTCCACACTCTTCAGCAAGAAACCTACCAGCACCAGCAATGGGTGGGCACAGCCCAGTGTTAATGGCACAGCTCGGTGGCTGGGAGCCCTGGGAAAGGAAGAACTAACTCTATTTAAAAAGGTTTACTAAGCAAATGAGCAGTGAAAACTATTTAGGAAAAATAAACTGCTTTTGAATCCCCTAAGCTTCTTGATGGCTTTCATTTCCATGCTTATGGAAAATGTGATTGGCCTCTTTCTCTGCCTTGGAGCAGAGTTGGATGCCTTCCCCTGTTCCTCAGTGGACCCAGTACATTTTGTCTTTAATCTTCATGATAACCTGGTGGGCAAACTGTTATTGTTGTCATTTACATAAGAAAACTGTAACTTGAGAGGTTAAGTGCCTTGCCTAAGGTGACAATCATTAATAACCATTAATGTCATTAATGACAATCATTAATTGGGATTGGCGTTAAGAGAGAGGTGCTCTCAGCATTGTGAAGCTCTGTCATATGTATGGGACTTCTGACTTGTCTGGACCTCAACAATGTAAATGTAGTGTCCTCCGTGAGAAGGAAGTGATGCCGCCTGCCCCAGACAATGATGCTCTTGGTTACCTGCACCATATGAAACCAATGGATGGCAATGTGGTGTTTTCCAGGTCCAGCGTTGAATGTGTGTATGTGGCAAACATGCGTCATGTACCTACTCTATCCTATGCTCCATTCCTCCAGCAAAATCACCAGCATCCTGTACCTCAGCTTGCTCTTGACCCTCCAGCGACTCCAGTGAGTCTGCCTATGTCTAACTCCTCACTCTTAAGTCCGCTGAGGTGTCTGATATGTATAAACTATTCTTTAGTTCCCATGACACGCTCCGTTATTCAGGGTCAGAAGTGAGGCTGCCTCATGCTCCTAGTATTCTAAAGCAAACCACTGACTTGTTTTGATTTTTCTTTTTCTTTTTTTTTAAACAACAAAAGAACAAAAATGATACAGAATTTCACCAAAACAAAATAATAGGAGATTAACACTGGTTATTATATTGCATACTGTTATTTTCTAGACCTTGACTCAAAGGACAGTGTGAAGTTTCTGAGCCATCCTGAACTCAGAGTCATTTCTTTTGTTATCTGTTCCTCTTACGATCTTTTGACCTTTTTAAAAATCTTAATGGCTGACATTTATTTTAAAACAAAAGAAGAATAAAGACGATGATACAGAATTTCAAAAAATAATTGGAGATTAACAGTAGTTACTATATTTCGTATTGTTATCTTCAGAGTAATTGCTCAGATTACCAGATATAGGCATAAAAAATGATCAGATAACAAAAGCACAAACTGTTCTTTTTTGATGAGCTAACAGAGATTAGTAGTATAATTGTCTATTAAGATCTTAAATTAAGTTTACCATTACTGCCTTTTCTCTTTGGAGAAATTTCCTCTCCAGAAGTTCTATAGACTGGCATGCAAATGGACCCAAATAATCTCACCCTGGGAATCTCCCAGATTTTTCCTTGCTCTCTGGTGGGCCTGCTGCTCAGAATCTGACCCCAAGACTCCTGGACACTGTTATTTGCAAAGCAGTAAGTATGGTAGCTTATTCAAATGCTAGGATTTTATCACAGTAAAACTGGATGGGAACTTGTTTAGAGCCAATTAGCAGATTAGTTAGTAAAGCACTCTTCAGGTTATGGCTGAGTAAGTCTTAGAGACACAACTTTGGATACCGTGTAGGGTTCCTGGCCCCTTCCTCTATGCATTCTTTCCATCCTGCTCTGCTTCCCAGTTGCCATGAACTAAGCATGCTCTGCCGTGTCCTTCCACCATGATGTTCCTTCCCTGGAGCCAGCTAACCATGGACTGAATCCTCTGAAACTATGAGCCGAAGAAATCTCTCTTCCTTTAAGCTGGCCAAGTGTTTTGTCTAACATTGGGGAATCTGTGACACAGATGAGGCTTTCCTGGCAGTTACTTTGCAGACCTTATACAGCCTAGATAACTAATCTCCTTTTCCACCTTGGCCTCCCACTGCATCAAACACCTGCAGTCAGACTGCCCAGCCATGCTCAGTTCACTTCCTGCAGACAAACACAGTTCAGAGGAACTGATTTCTCTGCTATTACAGGAGGTTCAGAATTTACTCGAGTGGACCGAGTGTACGCTCATCAGCTCAATGGGCCGTAAGTATCTTATTTCACTGACAGAGTGACAAGTGTAATAGAGCTACCTCTCTCTGAGCAGGGAAAGAGACTGCCAGAGTGGCCTGAGAGGCCATGGGAGGCGGCATACCCTTGGTTACTAGGAGCCACCAACCTGGTAAAAACACAGTGGGTTCCCTGGAAGCAGCCTCTGGGAAGAGAGAAACAGAGAGTGCCACCAGAGAGGACAGGGTTTTTGTCTGTTGGGTTATGATACCTGCCTTGGGGCTTCTCAAAGGTGGCATGGCCTACTGGAAGGAGTCTGGATTTCTGCCAAATTGAAGCTTGGCCTCTTTCGGGCTGTGTTTTTGAGCATGTCTTCTACCTTCTCTAAATTTCTGCATGCTGCAGAATGTGGGTATGAGTGTCACCTGTCTCACTAGGAGGGTGGATGAGAAGTGACTACCAAGGACAGTGGGTGGCCTGGAGGGTTTAGCGATTGTTAGTCTTTGCAGAGAATATGTCCGCCTCCACAGCTATAAAAGGGAGATGAACTCTCAGGGTCAGATGGAAAGCAGTGAAACCCCAGTTTCCCAGACCCTACATTCTATTTTCTGTGTTTCAAAATAGGACCTGGGCTCCAGAAAGGAGGAAAGTGACATTTAAGTACTAGTTTCTCTTTTGGGCATGGAGCCATCAGTCCTCCTCAGAGATAAGAGGGCTGTTACCATGTCTCAGCTGTCAGGGGAGGGTTTGAATGGGGGACATGTGGACTCATGGGATTCTTTCCTGCTGGGCTTCAGGGAGCAGCACCCCACATCTCACCCCCCATCAACCCCACACTTGATGTGTGCCGAAAATGTGAAGGGAACTGAAACGTCCAGCCTCTTCATTGAAGCTCCCCTTGGCAGTGTTTCAGAAGAGAGTGCGAATTCCTTATAGTTTACAGATTTGCAGTCTGGAGACTATTATAAAACCAGCAGAGGGGAATCATACACAGTAAGTGGCATCGCCATGGCACCCCCTTCCCTGGAGGAATTTTCTCCATAGCCAACAATCTAAGCTTAAAAGATGGTGTTAGCTCTCAGCCCAGGAGTAGATGCCAGCTGAGGCTGCCCTTGGCCTCCAGATGTCCCCTGGGCAACCTTTACTGCTTAATGCAGCACCATCTGTGCCCCTCAAGTAGGAGCCACACACTGTTCAGGGCAGTAGAATAAATAGTGGTGCTGGACCTCCCTTTCACCCACCTCTGGTTGTCTGCCTCGCCTCTTCATTCTGAGGCCAAACGAGGCCCCTGTGCCCAACAGCTGTGATTCAGAAGCTCATTAGGAAACTAGTTTATGCTGTGTGCTTCGAAGGACCTCTTAATGCATTGCCTCTGCATTTGCCTTTCCCCAGAGACCCTAAATCAGTAAGTTTCACACAAAAGTTTCAAACTCTAGAATCTGGTAAAATGTTGTTTGGTTTAGAGAAAAGGTACCATCAGAAAGTAGATTTGGGATATGCGGCACATCATGCTCCCCTCTTACAGGTTTGTAATTGTAGCCCTAGCTTGTGCCACGTCTGTGTCACCACTGCAGGGTCAGCATTGTAACAGATCTCTGAGAAATCCCATAGTAAATATAGCTACTTAGCTTTGTCTCACAACACCATTTAGATCTCATGCCTTGAACTCCTGATAACCATAGGGTGGCTGACTAATACAGTCCACACAGACCCTAGAGTAAAATATCACGGAGGGAAAGCAGAGGTACAGCTGAGCATAATCATCTGCTCTTCATTTGTTTCCAACATGCAGAAAGAAATAGGAACAACTTGGTGCCTTTGCTAACAACATCTCCTGGGACACTAGCTCTCCATGCAACGTGTTCTAGGTAATGTTGCTCCTTATGCAGTTGAGTTAGCTGCTAGTTGCCAGGCCCTGTGCTGGGCATCCGGGTTACAGTGGAGAACACAGACATAGTCTTGGCTTTCGTGACACATGAACACTAACAAGGAAGACACATAATGATAGATAAGTGATGTGCATTGCAGAGGGAGCAGCCAGTGTGCTGTGAATGGGATGGTATAGAGCATAGGGTTGCTATCTACTGTAGGAAGGAGATCACAGGTGACTGTCCTATGACCTTGCTGTTTGTTTTGGAACTTTAAATAGATGCATGAATGTTAGTTGGACAAGAGATGAGGAGTGGGGAACTTTCTGAGCAGAAGGAATAGTGTATGCAAATGGCCTCGGTCAAGAGGTGCTTTGGGCTGCAGTTCACAGAACATCAAACCTAAAGCACCTTAATGCAGTAAGCAAACAGATCAAGCCCCACAAAGGGATGTCTGGCAGTGGGTGGGTGGTGGCACTGATTATTCTGCGCTCAGCCATGGTGGTGGGAACTCCTGCTCTTTCCATTCCTTTGCTCTGTTGTCCACATCATTTTCATCCTGAAATTTTTCTCTACCTCCTCTTGTGGGCTGTGAGTAGCAATTATTCCCAAGCTAGCAGGAGAATGAGAACCAGTCATACAGCATCCTCTCCGCTCAAGTCTTAATAGGCCAATTTGGATCACTAACCACACTGAACTGATTATTGTCATGGGAGAGTCTTAGTCTGACTGGCTTAGTCTGGGTTCTTAAGGAAAAACACAAAACCACAGTAAGGGAAATGGGATTACTATGATTGACCCAGGCCAGTGGTCAGCAAACTTGCCAGGCAGGTGCTTACGCCACTGAGCTAAATCCCCAGCCCCACAGACATTTTTCCGTAAAGGACTAGATGATAAATCTCTCAGGTTTTGCGAGCCTACAGTCTTTGTTGTGGTTTGTTTACTGCCATTGTAACACAAAAGCAGCTATAGACAATACATAAATGAATGAGCATGGCGGTGTTCCAATCAACCTTTATTAATGGGTAGTAATGTTTTAATTTGATATAAAAATTAAAATATTTTATGTCACTAAATAGCTTCTTATAACTTTTCCAATCATTAAAAATGCATGAAATCATTCTCCACTCACAGACCATGCCACCCCTAGTCCTCCACCACCCACACACAAATAGGTGCTGGCTAGATTTGGCCCTCAGACCAGACCACTTGCATAGACTAATCAGGACTCATTCTGGGAGCAGAGTTCGGCCCTAATCTACGCTGAGAAAGCCGTAGAATGGATGAGAGTCAACCTCAGACTCTTCCTTTGGGAGCCTGGTGCTTTCATGGATCCACAAGAGTGTAAGTGTGATGCACCTGGGTTGTGGACAGTAACGATGACATGTGTGAGGTGTTCCATGGTAGCCAAAGCTCTCCCATCAGCTCCCAAGCAGTACTTCTCTTCTTCCTGCTTGGAGACCACTGTGGCTCCCTGTCAGGTTAACCAAAACATTGTCTAACAAATTAATGCTTCAAAATGGTGGCAATGTGCTAGGGAATTTCCTTCTCATTTCTAGATAATACCTAAGCCTATGTATTTGAACAGGGTCTTCCTGACAACAAGGTCTTCACTTTTGTTGCTAGATCCAAAAGAGCTTCTGCAATTAGTCAGTTAGTAAGTAGTCATTGAAACACTGACTAGGTTTGTAGCCCCCCTGGGTGTGATAGGGAAGCCGGCGAAGTGCAGTGATCCTCCTTTATAGCAAAAGCATGGCGTATAAAACAAACACACACAAATCTTCCCAAATCCTGGAGCGCAGAGCTGCCCGGCTGATAGTGGCATGATAAAATGACCTCAACTCCCAGCATCTGTTTATGCCACACAGTGAAAGTTAATGAGGGCTGACCCTCAGCAAAACTGGGAAGTCAACCAAAGTTCAGCTTCTGGCTCCAGCCGTCCTTTCTGAAGACAGGCTTCCTCTTTTAGTGGCAGACTGTTTTCCAATCTCATCACCATATCAAGCGGTCTCTCTTCTCTGGCCTCGCTTCAGCCGTAACTACAAGGATCTGCCATTGACTAATCCCACCAGAAACTGACTGACAGGGTATACTTGCTTTTTAATGAATTTGAGGGCTTTTTCCTCTCATACTGTGTGTATATTTTGAGACTTTTATGTTTAACTTCATATTTTTTGCAATGAGAGATTTTGTCTTTGGAGGATGCTATGGTCTGAGGCAATGCAGTGTCTCCTTGGAATTTAAATGTTGCAGTTTGATCACCAGTGTGATGGTATTAGGAAGGCCTTTGGAGCTGGTTAGATTGTTAGAGCTCTGACTGCATGAGATTAGTGCCCTTGTCACAGGGGCACCAGAAGATGCAATGCCCCTTCCAACACATGAGGACGCAGCAGGAAGGAACCACTTATGAATCAGAAAAAGTTCTCATCAGACACAAATCTGCAGATGCCTTGATCTTGGACTTACCAGCCTTCAGAACTGTGAGAAATAAATTTTTTTGTTTGTGACTTACACAAAATGGAATTTTTTTTTAGCAGTAATCTGGATGAATTAGACTGAATATTGATACTAAAAGAGGGAGTTGCTGCTATATAATGAAAACCTAAAATTGTAGAAGCAGCTTTGAAATGGAATACAGGGTAAAACTTGGGAGACTTTTGAGGTACATAAGAGGAAAATGCCCACTTTGCTATCAATGTACTCTTTTTTAAAAATTTTAAAATGAAAAAACAATAAAAATGGTATTACAGATTTTAAAAAGAAAATAATAGCTTAACAGTGGTTAATATATTGAATACATTACGTTGTTATCTTCAGAGTAGTTGTTCAGATTACAAGATACAGGCATAAAAATAATGAAACAATGAAAATACAGACTGTTCTCTTTGATAAAGTAATAGATATAGTATAATCATTTCCTTTCTTTTTTCCTTTACATCTCAGTTTTTCTTTCTTTTTGAGACTTTCTGTCGGTTGGGTCTACAGTCCTCTGCTCTACCAGCTGAGCTATCAAAGAGTGCATATTTGAGCACTTTCTTACACTTTCACTTTCATAATATCTATTTACATTTTGGAACACAATTATTCTTTCAGTTTTTAACACTAGGGAGACAAGATGATATTTACATATGCAAGTCTGATTTATTTCACTTATGAGTATGATCTCAAGTTGCATCCATTTATCTGTAAAAGCTTCAAGTTTATCCATCTTTATAGCTGACTAGTAATCCACTGTATAAAAATACCACATATTTTTTAGCCATTCCACAGTTGATGGGCATTGTGTTTCCAAGATTCAGCTATTATAAATTGTACTGTTAAACCTGGTTACACATATATTGCTGTGGTATGATGTTTTCAGTTCTTCTGGCAAAATACCCAGAAAGGGAATTGCTGGGTCGAATGGGACTTCCAATCCTAGTTTTTTGAGGAATTTCCACACTGATTTCCACACTGGTTGTACTAGCCTACATTCCCACCAACAGCAAAGAAGGGTTCCTTTTCTCCCACAGCCCTGCTAGCATTTGTTATTTGTTGCTTTCTTGATGATAAGCATTCTTTCTGGAGTGAGATGGAATCTCAGTGTTGTTTTAATTTGTACTTCTTGAATGACTAGTGATGTTGAACATTTTTTATATATATTTGTCATTTGTATTTTTTCACTTGAGAAGTGCATATTCATCTCAGATGCCCATTTTTGGATTGGGTCTTTGACTTTGAGGAGGGTTCTGATTTTTCTCAATTCTTCGTATGTTCTAGATAGAAGTCCTGTGTTTGAGGGAAAGTTAGCTAAATTTTTTTCCCATTCTGTGGGTTGTCTTTTCACTAAGTTGGTGATTTCTTTTGATGTGCTGTAATTTTTTTAAAAGATGTGATCCCAGTTGTTGATTCTTTGAAGTACTTCCCATATAGTTTGTGTTTTGTTCATGAACTCTGCCTACCCCATGTCTTCAAGATTTCTACCCACCTTGTCTTCCAGTAGATTTAGTGTTTCTGTTTTGATATTTAGATCTTTGATGAATTTTGACTTCATTTTAGTGCATGGTGGTAGACATGTGTCTAGTTTTAGTCTGGCATATGGAAAGGTGATTTTTTCAGCACCATTTGTTAAAGAGACTTTCTTCTGGTGAACATGTTTGGCCTCTTTGTCAAAGATAAGGTGACTGAGTATCTTTGTAGTTACCTGTTCCACTGATTCTCAAGTCTGGTGGATTTTTTTTTTCTGCCAGTATCATGCTGATTTTGTCACAGTAGCTTTGTAGTATAATTTCAAGTTAAGGATTGTAATGCCTTCTGTCTTGCCTTTGTTACCCACTATTGCCTTTGCTATTCTAGGTCTCTTCTGTTTCCAAGTGAATTTTAGGAATATTTTCTCTAGATCTGTGCGGTATACTAATAGTATTTCGATTGGCATTGCATTGAATCTTTATAATGGTTTGGGGAATGTGGCTATGTTCACAATGCTGGTATTTTCTATCCATGAGTAAAGGGTATCATTCCATTTTCTAATATAGTTTTCAGTCTCCTTTTTCAGACTACTGTAATTTTCAATGTGTAGATCTTTTATATTTTTGTAAGATTGATTCCTAAGTATTTCATTTTTTTGGATGCTACTGTGAAGGATGTGATTTCCCTAATTTCTCTCTCAGTGAGCTTGTTGTTTGTATACAGGAATGCTGTTGAGTATTGACTTTGTATACAGCTACACTGCTGAATTTGCTTGCTAACTCTTAGCATTCTTTTGGTGAAGTTTTTGGGGTCTTCTATGTATAGTGTCATGCATGTCATCTCCAAATAATGATTATTTAACTTCTTCCTTTCCTATCCTTATGCTGTTTGTTTATCTCTTTTCCAGTTGCTCTGTCTAACATTTACAGAATTGTACTGAACAGGAGTGGTGGTAGTGGAAATCCTTATCTTCACTGATTAGAGTGAAAGCTTTCAATTTTTGTACATTTAATATGATGTTGACTGTCATACATGGCTTTTATCAGATTGAGTTAGAGAACATCTGTTCTAACTCTCTGTGTATTTTTAAAATCACAAATGAATGGACTTTGTCAAACTTTTCCTGTAGCTATTGAAATGATAATGTGATTTTTGACTTTGCCTCTGTTGATATGGTGTATTATGTTTATTGATTTGTGTACATTGAACCATCTCTGCATTCCTGGGATGAATCCCACTTGGTCATGATATATAATCTTCTTGATGATTTCCTGTATTCTGTTTGCTATTATTTTATTGAGGATTTTTGCATGTATGTCTATTAGGAAAATTGGCCTATAGTTCTCCTTTTTGGTTGGAACTTTCTTTAGTTTTAGTATCAGAGTAATACTAGCTTCTAGGAATTAGTTAGGGAGAATTGCTTCCCTTTTAAAGTCATTAAAGAGTTTGAGAAATATTGGTATTAAATCTTCTCTAAATTTCTTGTAGAATTGAGCTGTGAATCCATCAGGATCTGGGCTTTACTTTGTTGGTGTTGGTAAGTTTGTAATTGAGTTTTCAATTTCATTAACTGATACTGGGTTATTCAAAACAATTTTTTTAATCTTGTTGATTTAGCTTTGGTAATTCAGACGTTTCTAGGAATCTGTCCATTTCGTCTATGTTTTCCAACCTTTGTGAATAAAGATTTTCTAAGGAGGCATTAATGATCTTCTAAATTTACACAAGGTCTGTGGTGATTTCATCCTTCTCATTCCTGATTGTGTGAATGTGAGTTTTTTCTTTCCTTTTCTTGTTAAGTTTGGCTAGGGGTTTATCAATTTTGTTTATTGTTTCAAAGAACCAACTCTTTGTTTCATTAAATCTTTGTTTTGTTTTCTTAGTCTCAATTACATTAATTTCTGTTCTGATCTTTAAATTTATTCCCTTCTATGAGCTTTGGTCTTAACTTGCACTTCTTTTTGTAGAAATTTGAGGTTCAGAATCAAGTTGTTTATTTGTGCTTGTTCTGTTTTCTTGATATGAGAATTCACTGCTATATATTTCCCTCTTAGGACTGTTTTCATTGTGTCTCACAGGTTCTGGTATATTATATCTGCATTTTCATTTGAATGTATATGTATGTATATGTATATATATATATATATATATATATATATATATATATATATATTTTGGTACTGGGGATTGAACTTATGACCACATGCTTGCAAGGCAGGCGCTTATGCCACTGAGCTAAATCCTCAGCCCCAGACTGTAGATACTGTTTAATTTCATCTGTGACCCATTGGTTGTTCAGGAGAGTATTATTTAATTTTCATGTGTTTATGGATTTTTTGGTTTCTTTTGTCATTAATTTCCAATTTCAGTGCGTTATGGTTGGATAATATGTATGGAATAATTTCAATTACTCTACATTTACTTAAGCATGTTCTGTGGGCTAGTATATGGTCTATTTTAGAGAACACTGTATGTGCAGCTGAGAAGAATTGTATTCCGATATACTCTGTAAGCATCTATTAAGTCTATTTGTTCACATATTTGATTCAGTACTGTTACTGCTTTGCTTTTTGTTTATTGACCTACCTCTTTTTGACAGTGGGGTTTTAAGGTCCTCTGTTGCAATTGTGCTATTACTTCATTAGATTTTTCATGTATATTATTATTTGTCTTACATAGTGGGGTACCTCTGTACGTGGTGTATACATATTTATGATTGTTATCTCTTCCTGTTGAGTTTTCCCACTAACAAGTATGTTATGACCTCTTTATCTTTTTTGATCGTTTTTGGTTTGAAGTGCACATTGTCTGCGAACAGCATAGCTACCCCTGTTTTTTGCTCCTGGTTTCCTGTTGCATAGAGTATTGTTTTCCATCCTTTGCCTTTCAGTCTGTGAGTTTCTTTTTGAGTTACATATGTTTCTTGTATACAGCATATTGGTGGATCTTATCTCTTGATACGGTCTGCCAATCTGTTATTCTGATTAGTGATTGAGGCTATTTACATTGATGGTTATAACTGATGTATATTGGCTTATCTTTGTTATGTCATTTTCCTGCTGTTGGTTCACTGCTTTTCCCCTCTGTTTAATCGCTTGCCCTGCCTGGTAGTTTCTTTCTGTTGTTGTTCTTAGAATCATGGTCATTTTTATCTCTATCTAGAATATCCTTTAGTACTCTTTCTAGGTTTGGGTTAGTGGACAGGAGTTTCTTCAGTTGTTCTTTATGATGATTCAGATGATTCAGATTTATTTCTCCATTGATTTTGAAAGACAGTTTTGCAGGGTACATCAATCTGGGGTGGAAGTTTTTGACTTAGGGTTTGTGTTGAGAAGTCAGTCATGATTCTAATGGGCTTTCCTTGATGGTTGATCAGTTTATTTTTTCTAACAGCTTTTAATGTTCTTGTGTGTGTGTGCTCAATGTCTGGTATCTTGGCTATTATATGTCTGTGTGTAGATTTATTTTGGTTATGGAGTTTTGGAATTCTATATGCCTCACTTACCTGTTTCAGATTCTGTTTCCGTGCTTAGGAAATTTTCTACTATTATTTCTGTAAATAGTTATTTGTGTGTGTGTGTGTGTGTGTGTGTGTGATATTTGTGTTGACTCCTGCTTTTTCATGGACACACATCATTATATTGTTTTTCTTTGCATCATCATGGAGCTATTAAATTGTTATTTTATGGTCCCTTGTTATTTTTCATATTTTTCCCTTCATAATCACTATCCTGATCTGTCTTCAAGGTCTGAAAGTTTACCTTTAGCTTTATTTAGCAAAACTGGTTTTGCTAGCTTTAAGTGGAATTTGTAACTTTCTGGATATTTCTTTAAATTTGTTTCATGTATTCTATTTCTTTTCTATATTGTTCATTCAAGGTTTCCATCATTTTTTATGCTCCTATATATTTTTTTTATCTATGTCTTCTTTAACTGTGCTGCTGAGCAATTCCTTCATTAAGGTTGTCGTTTCTTTCTTTTTTTTTTTAACCTGAGAGATTACTTCTGATCTGACTTCCTCCATAGCCTTGTAGATTTGTTTCTTTACTTCAGTTTCTATCTTTTCAGAAATTTCAGGTGTGTGTTTTCTAGTGGCTTCTATTTCAGTGTCTCCTGTACTTTTTCCAGATGGGATGGAGGTCTGAGATTGCATTTTGCTTCTTTGTCTTCTCATTTTCACCTCTTGGTTCATATTTCAGTCTTTTCAATCCCACTAGTCTCATCTGTGTGTCATGTACATCTTAGTGAGGGACCTACTGTGTGACTGGCATTAACCCAATTGTCAGGTTCCAATATTGCAAGGGGTCAGTTATCTGAATTCTTCCTGCAGGGCCAGTTGGGTAAATTCTGAATTCCTCCCAGACTGACTAGCCTATGAGTATTTGATGTAAACCAACCTATTCTTGTTTTGTTACTGCAGCTTCAGACTTTTCCAGGCCACCAGACCAAGCTGTCCATGAGTGCATCACTGTGTCACTGGGAGTCTCTCATGCCTACAGGGGTTGCTCCAGTTGAGGGAAGCCTCATCAGCACTCTTGCAGGCCCATCAGCAGTCTTCAGAGTGGAGGAAGATCTCACCATAGTCTCGCTAGCCTGCCAAGGTCCTCCAGGTCAGAGGAGGGGTCACCAAGGCTCCTGCCTGCCTGCCAAACTCCTCTGAGTTAGGCAAAGGCTCACCCAACTCTCGCTGGCTGCTGAACTCCTCTAGGTTGAGGGAGGGATAACTGAGGCTCCACTAGTCTGCTGAGGTCCTCTAGGTGTGTGGGGGGGTATCAGTGTACTCTTAATAATGATCCTCTTGAGGGATCAGTAAGTGATCAGAACTTCTGGCCCATTTGGGAGTTCTTCCATTTCTAAAATATGATGTATGCATAGAACTGTCAGATTCTCTTTATTTTCTAGTCCCCCCACCCTGCTGTAGAACTGAAGCTAAAATTTCCCTTTTGATGTAGGAATAAAAAATAAACATGCTATTTGTAAACTGATGTGTAGTGACTAATGATAAACTTGAAATACTAGATATATTGTAAGCCTAATCCTAGACAGTCTTATGAAAACGTATCTCTTAATGATTGTCTTGAGTCTGCATTCATATTGGTTTTCAAGATATTTTAAGTTACGTATTTTCTTCTCTTTTTCAGAGCTGCTTCTTACTTGAGGGCTACTTTTTTGTGTTGAAGGCATAGTTCATAAGGGGCTGCACTGTTTTAATAACACTTCTTATGACTATGACTGATTGTTGTTTTACTCTACTCTTTCAATGAGGGCATTTTATTTTTTAGAGTCACTAACTTTGGAGACTATTTGCACATGAGTACTGATACAAATTAAAAGTCAAGTTGACTTCATTAAAGTCACCCCATGGGTGTTGATACTAGAAGGAATACCTTGCCTATAGTGTCATTTCTGAACTGAGAAGCTGGGGAAGAAGCTTAATTTTTTTATTTGCATAGCTCAGAAAAATTTATAAGTAAAGTATACTGAGGTCTCTCATTGTTCTCAGCAGATGAAGTGGGCTGATAGTGTTAATTCAGATTTAAGAAATCATCTGCACCTCAGTTTGTGTAGATTTACAATCTGCATACAATGCTACTAAAACAGATAGCTTTTATAGTTCCATGTGTGTACATGGGCTCCCTCCCAACCCCTTCCACATCTGTCACTGAACTAGGTAAACTGGGATTGTAACTTTACAACAATGTTTTATGTGTCACCAGCTTTATAAACCTTACAGTGCAATCAATACATGTTATTTTTCTGAGGCAGACCAAAGGTATTTGCTGCCTTCTTTAGCAGCATTTGATAGAGAATCTTTTATATGTATGTAGTAGATAAAAGTAAATCAGGTCAAAAGTCCTTTTTGAAATCTTAAACCATGTACTAAGTTTTGGGTTAAAATCGTGTGGGGTAACTTAAATTGCATTTTTTCAATCAATATTGTATATTTCTGTAAGCATAGTTCTGTTGAAGTAAGGTTTAAAAAAGCAAAACACAAAAGAGAGCTCTAGAGAAACCTCAGTCTTAGACAATACCTAAGTGGTCAAGAACACAATTATAAGAAATATAGATAGTTAAGGTCATTCTGTTGAGATCTCAGACAGAAGTGAGGAACATGTTACTGGATAACGGAGAGAAAGGTATTCTTGTTACAAAGTCACAAGCACCTTTGCTGAAGTATATTCATGTTCTAGTGCTTTGCTTCTTCAAAGGTATAACTTGTGAACAATGGAGTGCATATTTGGTTGGGAAATTTCTAAACAAAGTGTTAAAGGTGTGGCTTGGCTTCTTACAAAATGCCAGAAAAGAGAACTAAAGATGCACTTGTTCATAAAGAGAAGGAGAATTCAACAGTTCCAAAAATTCTCAGCCTATCTGTAATGTAAAGAATGTGACAGCATTTCAGGGAGAGGAAAACCAAACATATTACTGAGCAACTGTTTGGCAAGGAAATAGATGGAGATCAGCCATCTCAGTGGAGTCTAGGGCCTATTGTCTCAGGTAATAGAAAACATGAACTTAAGTGGAGCTTTGAGATCCTCAGAGCTGTTTCTATCATAAACCCAGAGCTCCTGGGCCTGAGGTACAGATGATTTCAAATGAGGAAACATGAGCACCTGTGGGACCTTGGTGCTGACTGGTGCTGTCTCAGAGCTCTACTCCCCATTTTCCAGTTATGGCACTGACAGGCCATGGTAGAGTGTGTACAGCACCCAAGAAGACTATGGGATGTGGCTACTCCCACCTGGATTTCCAGGGGAGGCCCAAAGGAGCCCCAGAGTCCAAGCAGAAAGTTGCTTTGGGGTCAGGGCCACCAGAAAGAGCCCTACTAGAGCAATGCCCAGGGAAGCAAGGGGGCAGGACCTATTCCTAAACCCCAGACCAAAAAGACAATAGCAATCAATTCCATCCCAGGAAAACAGAAGGCAGGTTGCTTCAGCCCATGAGAGTTGTAGTGTGGGCTGTGCCCCACAAAACCACAGGGTTGGCTCCATGGCTCAAACCCCTGTTAGATAGTAAATCTACAGTGATGCTATCACCCTTCTACCCATTTTGTGGGATAATAACTGGAGGCTCAGGGAGACTGGCTTGCTCAAGGTGACTCCATAGCTGCAACTGGTAGGAAAGAGATTTGACTTTGTCAAAGTGGTTTTCATGGAGCCCTCTCAAGCCCCATGGTCAGCCTCTCTCCTCTTTGAGCCTGCTGCTCAGAGCAACTGTGAGGATAAATGTAACTTGGAACTTTGGCAAGCAGCTGATCCACTTTGATCATCTCACAGTTGACTAGGCTATGACTACTGAAGAGTCTTTTTGTTTGTTTGTTTTCTTTTCCCTTATTTAGGGAAGTGGGGGTAATATGTGCATATTGTTTCTTCACTGGATTCTAGTCATTTGTTTCTTTAATTGGCATTTTTTGAGTACCCACAACATGCTAGGATCTAATGCTAGGTACACTGAGAGAAGATTTGTATTTCCCAATCTCTTACATTCAGTGATTTAGAATTAGGATGGGAATTAGGGTAAGAAACGGTGGTTTATGGGGAATGGCATACAACCCCGTTTGAGAGCTCAAGAAATAAGTTGATTTAGAAGCTAAACTTGTTAGTTGGTAAAGATAATAGGTAATTAGGAGATATATAGTCAAAGGAGGAGTGTGGAGGTAATAAGAGTATTTTATATTCTCTGGAGGAAGAGAGAGGGGAATTGGAATATGTTATAAACAGGAAGAGGCAGAAAGGGATAGGCCTTACACAGATGAGGGGTACCTCTTTCCTTGGGATGGGAGGGAAAAATGAGGACAAAGTTTGATTCATTATTCACTCATGTAGTTGTCTAACCACATTAACTCATGAAGTATGTGTTAAATGATGGGAGGTGCCCATATTACTGTGCTTTAAGGTTATAAAGTTGAAAATAATAAAATTCATACATACCTGCTGAGTACCAATCTGTTGTGTTCTATCCTAACAATAACAGGTATTGAATGTTGATTGTGTTACCTGTTGTTTGAAATTTTATGTGTGTATTGTTTAACTTAATCATCACAACTGTAGATGCTAATGTTATTATTTTTAGATAGGTAAACTGTGACATACATGGAGATTAGGTAACCCGGCCAAGGTTCTATAGCTGGTAAGTGGCAGAAACAGGCTTTGAATCTAGTTAGTTTGCTGACTGCACTGCTTCCGGAAGCTTGTGTGTCCAGCAGGAGTAGATGGATGTGCTGACAAACAAATCACAGCAGATTTCTACTTCTGGCGATGTGGTTGACTGGATAAATGGAAAGTCTTCTCCTATAAAATACCAGGGAATGCTGGACAAAATATAATAGCAAACATTTTAGAAGGTAGCTGAACAAGAATAAAATTAAGGAATACCATCAGGGACCAAGCATGAAGAGAGAATTAAAAAGCGAAGTTGTGAGTATGTGAATTTATGCTGGGGCAGCCTAGAAGAGGAAGTTGGGTGTCCCTTGTCTTGGGATTTGAGGGATTTAGATTTTATTGCCAAACAAGAAAAGAAAGCAAGATCTTGGAACTGTGTAAGGCAAGAGTTAGCAGTGAGAACTTCTTATAAGCATGAGGCCCCCGAAGTCATGACCTCAGTGAAATGGGGACTATAGACATAGGGTGCTTGCCCCAGCTCTGAGTAAGAAAAAGCAGTCCACAGGGGATTTATATCCATGGGGCACCCTTACTGGGCTTGAGACTTAAGGTTGTACTTCCTGCTGGCCCAAGAATCAAGTGGAGATAGCTATGTAAAAAATGACCAGAGGGTCCTGGAGTTTCTGATGGAAAACAAACTATACTGCCCAAATTGTCAACCCTCAACCTTAACAGCAGAGGAGTCCTGAAGATAAAGAGTCACTGGAAATGATCATATCACCCAAAATTACAACACCAACGACAGAAATGAACACAGTCCTGCCCAAAGAGGAATCAGCAGAAGAAACAGTTGTCATCAATGGCAACCATTAGTCCCTTGAGAACTGAAGCTGATAGAACCATTGAATGGAGCCAGTTATAGCACTACATAGTCATTTTCATACTGGAAGTGTGCTGAGCATCTGAGGATGCTCAGGGCCTGACATGTGTATGCTACCTGGCAGAGTCAGAGTCAGGGAAGGCCTCCCCCTGCTTACCTGTGAGCATAGACTGAAAGACGGAGGGATAGGAGTTTGTAGAAAGGATTTCTGGAGAGTGGCATTAGGGTTACAGGGCTGTGCATTAGTCAGGGTAGAGAGACAGCATTAATAGGTTTCTCTCTTCTTCTTTCCCTTTCTCCCCACTCCTTCCCTTTAACAGGATTCTCTTAGTCTCTTTCTCCTCAGGCCTTTAACTCATTAGATGAGACTTATTCACATTATGAGGATTACTCATCTTTACTCAAAGTCTACTACTTTAAATGTTAATCACAATGAAAAATATCTTCAGACCAACATCTAGACTGGTGCTTAACTAAGCATTTAGCGCTCCAGCCCACCAAGTTGTCACAGAAAATGAACCCCCACAGTGTGAGACCTGAGACAGTCTATGAATAGGGAGACAAGGTGATCTGCTGACCATGAGGGCAACAGGGATGGCGGGGAGGCTGAGGAGAGTGAGGAGCCATGGAAAAGGGCTGCTGGCCCATGTGGGGCTCAGCTGAGAGTGAGGGAATGTAAATGAATGAATGAAAACTTAAATGACACTGGAGGGCCTAACTGATGCTGGCATGAGCCCCATCCCTGGCACAGAGGCAGGAGAGGAGAAAGATGAGGCTAGAGGCAGATAGGTAGATGAGGGCATCCAACGTCCCCTCCTGCCCTCCCTTCTCTGCCCCAAGCATTCCAGAAGGTTTCTGTTTCTAGCACTTCAAACTTACTTTGAGTTGGTTTCAAGAATAACCCTATGACATGCCTCTCCTTACCCAGTGTTTGAAAACACGTCCCTGGGCTGGTGTCTCTTACGGACTGTTGACTGACAAGCCCGGGGCTCCAGCTTTTGAGAATCTCTCATCAACTGAAGAATCTAGACCTACACACACATATGAAACCATACACAAGCCATTCAAAAGGTCCTAAGTTGTGAAATTTGTGATGAACAAAAGTAGAAGAGCGTGAGACGTCCAGTGGGGGTCAGACTTGTAATTAGTCTAGGGCAAACCTATGGCACATGTGTTGTTTTTCTTTTTAAGACAAATGATGTTAATGGATGAGTTTTTTTTTTCTAAACTAAAGCCTCAGTATTCACATTTAATTGCAGGATTGGCAATAAGTGGGTTTTGGGTTGCACTTGGTTTGCCATTCCTGGCCTAGATACCAGTCTCTGGTCCTGATTCTTCCCTTTCTCACCTGTGTGACTTGGGTAAACTAGAGCTGTGAGTTAGTAGTGTCTCTGTGATCAAATACCTAAGACAAATAACTCAAAGGAGGAAATATTTGTTTTAGCCCATGGTTTCTGTCTATAGTTGATCAGCTGCATGGCTTTTAGGACTGTGACGAGGCAGAAACAGTGAGGCAAAGGGTATAAGGAAAGAAAGCTACTCACCTCATGGCAGCTGTGGAGCAGAGAGGAAAAGTCAGAGAAAGCCAGCAGGGAGGGGAGCCAGGGACAAGCCTGCCTTCAAAGGTATGCCCCGCTGACCTACTTCCTGTAATTGGGCCTCACCTCCTAATTACCCATCCAGCTGTGCGCAGTGATGAGGTCAGCTCTGTCAGGATCCAGCCACCTCTCTAGGCCCCACTGAACCTGGCTGCACCAGGGATCAGACTGTCAGCGTGTGAGTCTTTGGTGGATATTTCATATTTAACCCACAGCAGGCTCATATTCTCCACTCCTCAGGCCTAACAAGGTTGTCTTAAGAATCTTGTGATTTCACTAATATGCAAGTGATTTATAAAGTATAAAATGTGATAGTAATGACAGGTACTACATGTACACAACAAAGAGAAAAGGGATTTTACAGTGTGCTGGATGAGGTGGAAATAAGACATTTACTGTCTTCCAGCACAGAACTCTTTACCAAGTACCTGCTGCACCCTAGACTCCGTGGATCTGGGACCACTTTCACGTGGTTTCTTATTTATACCAGCAAACATCGCTGGCAGAATTCTTGGTTCAGATTAATGATATATCTTGCCCCTATGGGCAAGAACTAAATTGTAGAGATTAAACTAGAATTCAGGAGTGTCTGACTCCAAAACCCACAGTTTGTGTATTACTTTTGTTACTGTTATTGAGATCAGGCCAAACCCTTTCTTGCCACCTGGTTGTCATTAGGGCCTCCTCCGGCAGGCTACATTGTGTTATGGCTTGTGCAAGAGACTTCCTGTGAAGGCGTCTCTGGGTTGACTGAGAACCTAGGCACCCACGGCCTTCTTAAGAGTGTTAATAACACTTAATAAACATAGTAGAGAAAGGTCAGCCTCTGGGTGTTTTGCCAATAGGAGATAAAGCTGCCCTGAAACATCTGTTCTCTGTTATTGTTGTGCAGACGGGCTGCAGTGTCTTCTGATTAGTTCATGAATTAAGCGGAGGGGAGGCAGTAAAACAGACTGATGCTCCCATCTCTACTGCACCCCTGGGACTGGGATGGGCCAGAGTGCCAGGTGTGGGGAACTGCAAGCCCTGGAAGCAGGAGGAAGGAAGGGCTGTGTCTGCCTGCTCGGGGGGGGGGGGGGGAGCTGAGTTGCTGGCATCCTTCCTACCTGCTGGGCTTTGGAGCAGAGGAGTTGGAGTGCCCCTCTTTTTTTTGTTTTTACCTGACCGCAGTAAATATCTCTGATTAGGAGCCAGCAGGCAAAGGACACCCCTCATCTTAGGTCCAGTCTCTGTCCCAAAGGCAACGGATCATTATATCCCCCTGGAGAGGAATTAGGCATTGTTAGTGATCTATCGCGTAACAAATTCTCCCCAAGTTTAGCAGCTTAAAACAACAACCATATATTATCTCCCACAGTTTCTGAGGGAGAGGAATCAGGCAGCTGCTTAGCTGGCTGTTTCTGGCTCAGAGTCTAACTCAAGGTTGCAGTCAACTTGACAGAGGCCACAATCATCTCTAGGCCCCAACAAGGCTAAGGACATCCACTTCCAAGCTCACTGTGACTGTTGGCATGCCCCAGCAACTTGCTGGCTGTTGCCCGGATGCTGTGGCATCTGGCTATGCAGGTCTGTCTGTGGGACTCCTCTCACCAGGGCAGCTTGCCTTCCAGAGCAGTTCAGTCAGTACATTTGGAAGAGAACTTGAGTGAAGCCAGAAGGCAAAGATTACCATGGTTATGGCAGGAACTTGTACTGGTGGAGTCCTGTAGAGAGGCCTGTCACCTGGAGGCCTGTCTTCCAGTTCTAAAAGACTATGAAGACCTCACCTCTAGCACCTTTTGTGAGAAAGTTCAGATTTCCTTGTTTGACTTTCACAGTTTTCTCCTCCCAGTACATCTAGCCTCATTTCTTGTCCTTTTCGCCAGTCATGTGAATTCCAGCTACACAATTTTTCATTCCTCCATGTCCTTAGACTTGCCATTTCCCTTCTCCAGGCAGTAGATTTCTGTGTCACACCCAGTTTGGTGAGGCAGCTGCACAGAAAGCAGAGATCCCCAGAAGGCACGAAAACGCTTTGTACCTCTCTAGAGCACCAGGACACTCCTCGTTCAGCAAGTGTGAGTGTGTGCCTCCTGTGTGCGGCAGGCAGTGTGCTGGGCTGCAGACATAGCATGCGATAAAACAGGCATAAGTCAGGCCTATCGTGGGGGGCTGCAGAAGTACCAGAAACGTGGGGCATGCTGGGTGCTGATGAGTGCTATGGACAGTCATGATGCAGAGCGGAGTGAAGGTGGGTGTTCCTGTCTGAGGGGAAGGCCACTTCCTACACTGTACTCAGGAACGGCTTCTTGGCTGTGACACGGGGCAGAGGCAGCAAGTGAGGCATTGAATTAGGAGACTGTCTGGGGACAGTGTAATTGCAGTCATGTGTTACTTATCAATAGGGTATATTCTGAGATGTCCTCGTTAGGTAATACTATCATTGTACTTACAGAATGTACTTACCCAAACTTAGCTGGGACGCACATGCATTAACACACATTCATACCTTTGCCATATGTTGCGTATATTTCTGTGTGTGTGTGTGTGTGTGTGTGTGTGTGTGTAATACAGCTTTTGCCCCTACAGCCAAGGTGAAAAAAACAACATAAGATTAACTCAACCACAAGAAGAATCGACACAATCAAGAGACCCAGGGAACATAAGATGTGCGTGACTTCTGCCAGAAGAGCACAGCACATTGTTCTATAGTAAACATTTTTATAAGTAGGAGGCATACACTCTAGGATAAATATCTGAACTTTTAGTAGATACATAAAGCAGTAATGTAATTATTTATCATCATGATCAGGTGTTATGTGCTGTACACAGTCGTGTGTGCTGTACCTTCATAGGACGGGCAGTGCAGCAAGCTTCTTTATACCAGTGTCACCACAAATGCATGAGAAGTGTACTGTACTGTGACTTTACTAGGCTACAGAGTCACTAGTTACAGAACTTTCCTACTCTATTGTGATTTTACAGGTACCTCCATGGTAATGCGGTCTGTTGTTAACCAACATGTCTTAATGACCCATGACTGTGGCGCTTTGGTTTCCACAAAAATCTATGCTCCTCAAGTGTATGACGCATTAAGACTCAAACTTGTCCACACTGCATCCTGTGACTTAGCATAGCATTGGCATGTGGCAGAAGCCAGTGGACGGTGAGTGTCTTTTTGATGTGCAAGAGTGGAAGAGTGTCAGAATGAGGCAGGATTGGATACCCACTGGACTTCCAGAGACACCGGGTTGGCTGACTGGGAGAAAGAGCAAGAGCAGATAAATGTGTTTGGAGTATTAAAGACTCACTTTGTATATATCCCGGTGTTTTATAGACAGGGATGAGATGAAAGTGAATTTAAATAAAGACTTTAGTCTGTATTTAATGATGCTGTTATTAGGCTGCGCTTGGCAATGCGTCCCCTGACATAAAGTTTTAACACTGGCCTTTGGAACACTAAATTACCTTTTGGATCTGCCAGCTCTAATGATAAATACAGTGAAAGCTGACGTCATTACTGTCAGATTCATGGAGCGGGTTAACATTTGGTAGATTTAACCAGCTCTGGGTGCTGAGAAACGAAGGCACAAAATGACAGGTGTTGATAGTGAGTATGAGGCGGAAGTTCCTTTGCAGCCACGTTCATTACAGCCTCCAGGAGCACCTGCTTTAAATCAGTGGGTCCTCAGCTCCCTCATCATTCCTAATTGGAGCAGGGGCTGGATGCCTTTGCTTGGCTCTAGCAGCTTTACAGTGTTGACTATAAGGAGGCAGGGTGGGAAGAAGAGCTGACTCAGAAGAGGAGGTACGAGATGCTTTTGTGAATCAAGAAGGTCAAGAAAAGGTAGCTCTTCCGACTCTGGGATGTGTTCTGCGTCACAGGTCCCTTTTCTCCCTGGGATCCCTGGGAACCTTGGCCACTGGTGAGTGCTAGTTTGGGGAGTGGGGAGATGCACCACAACTTCACAGATGTGCTCCTTCGAGAGTCAGAGGAAGAGCTTCAAAAAAGGAGTGATTTCCTTGATATGGTTCTGCCTTTGACCCATGGGTCTGGGAGTTCTCTGACAGACAGGAGGGAGAAGTCCCTTCAGAGGAAGTGACATGTAGGCCTCACATAAGCCAGGAGGAAAGAGTGTGCAAAGAGATACTTTCAAGTCTTTCCTCTCCTCATCATGAAAATCCCGTGCATAGTGAGTTGCTCAGGACCCAGGCAAAGGTACAGCTGAGTGGGTGGGTCCATGGAGAAGGGAGACTTTCTGGAAAACATCCCCATAAATTTTGAGTACTCTAATGGGGTGCTGATGGAGGAAGAGAGTAAACTGGGCAAGTGATAAGCTGACTACTCGCCTAGGGTGTGGAAACCCAGATGTCCTGTGCTGTCATCCGGAACATTCTTGAAAAAGAAGTGGCTGCATTTTCCAAGTGGTAGGAACCTGTGCTCAGAAGCCACACTGATCTAGATTTTATTTTAGTGATACAATTGATCAGCTGACTTAAGGATTCTATTTTCTTTACCATCATCTATAAAATAATAGTAATACCCACCATCTATGGCAGAACATGTTTATTTTCTTTTTTCTTCTAAGTCATGAAACTGGACTCTTCCTCAAATCTGATACTTCTCTCCCTCCATCCTTGTATCCTTTTCCCATCTAGCAAGATAGCAATATTTTTACCACATAAAAGGTAACTTACTCTACAGAATATGATGATATGCTAGTGTGTTCCTACAAGAGGAAAAGATCTGCTTTTTTAGTTCTAATCTCTCACATTCATTATGTGTCCTTGAGATGGTATAGGTTTCTAAATACTAACCTCTAAAATGGGAGTGATACTATTTTACTATTCTATGGAAAGATACAAATGAGTAAGATGTGTGAAAATACTTTGCAAACTATCAAGCAATACATTTTAAATATTAAAATTATTTTAATTGTTGTAAAACATGCATAACATAAAATTCGCCATCTTGTTTTTAAGTATACAGCTCAGTGGTGTTACATTTGCATTGGGCCACCATCCCCACGCTCCGATCTGATATTGAAAACTTGAAACACTGTACCATTGAGGATAGCTTCCCAATGCCGCCATCCTCAAGCCTCTGAAAACCACTATCCTACTTTCTGTCTCTAGAACGTGACTTGTGTGTATCCATTATATAAGGAGAATCATGCGTTTGTCATTTTGAAACGGGCTTATTTCACTTGTAGAATGATCTCAAGGTTCATTCGTGTTCTGGCACGTGTCAAGATCTTCTTCCTTCGTAACATTGTATAATATTTCATTGTTTGTGCATATTTTGTTTGTCTACTCATTTAGTGATAGACATTGGACTGATCCTAATTTTAAAACAAAACAGACTAAAAAATGGTACAAAATATCAAATCAACATAATAGGAGATTAACAATGGTTACTATATTACATATTTTCTTCAAAGTGGTTGCTCAGATTATAAGATATAGGCATGAAAAAATGATCAGTGAAAGCACAAACCATTCTTTTGATGAATAGAGATTAGTAGTATGATTATCTATCTTGTATTATATATATATTTTTTCCTTTCTTTCTTTTCCCCCATCCCAGTTGTTCTTTCCTTTTGAACAGTTTCTTCCCTTTTCACAAAATCTATTGTACATTTGGATCTTATTTACTCTTTCAGTTTTTTACACAAAGGAGACAGTACAGTGTGTTCACATGTGAGTATGATTTATTTAACTATATAGTCTCAAATTGCATCCATTTACCTATTAAGCCTCAATTTAACCTTCTTTATAGCTCAGTAATACTCCATTGTATAAAAATAGCACCTCTTTTTATCCATTCAGCAGTTAATGGGCATTTGTATTGTTTCCAAGGGTTAGCTATTACAAATTGTGCTGCTATAAAATTGGGGGGACATATATTGTTGTGGTATGATGTTTTCAGTTTTTCTGGAAAAATATCCAGAAAAGGAATTGCTAGGTTGAATGCGACCTCCAATCCTAGTTTTCTGAGGAATCTCCACACTGATTTCCACAGTGGTTGTACCAACCTACACTCCCACTAACAGCGGAGAAGGGTTCCTTTTCCCCCACAGCCCTGCCAGCATTTGTTATTGGTTGATTTCTTGATGTCAGCCATTCTTTCTGGACTGAGATGGAATCTCAGTGTTGTTTTAGTTTGTACTTCTCCAATGACCAGTGATATTGAACATTTTTTAATATATTTATTTGCCATTTGTATTTCTTCATCTGAGAAATATGTGTTCATCTCAGATGCTCATTTTTGGAATGGGTCTTTGAATTTGAGGGGGTCTGATGTTTTTAATTCTTTATATGTTCTAGATATTTAGAACATATAAAGATATAACATATAAACATATTTAGAACATATAACATTCTAAAATTTTTTCCCGTTGTGTGGGTTATCTTTTCATTCTGTTGGTGATTTCTTTTGAAGTGCCAAAACTTTTTAATAAGATGTGATCCCAGTTGTTGAGTTTTTGAAGTATTGCCCCTGTAGTTTGTGTTTTGTTCATGAACTCTGCCTACCCCATGTCTTTTTTTTACCCTTCTTGTCTTGCAGGAGATTTAGTATTTCTGTTTCGATATTTAGATCTTTGATGCATTTGTCTTTAGTTTAGTGCATGGTGATAGACTTGTGTCTAGTTTTAGTCTTTGGCGTGCGGAAAGCTGATTTTTCCAGCACCGTTTATGAAAGAGGCTATCTTTCTTCTGTTGAACATATTTGGCCCCTTTGTCAAACATAAGGTGGCTGAGTATCTTTGTAGTTGTATCTGCATGTTCTAACCTGTTCTACTGATCCTCGGGTCTGCTTTTTTGCTAGTATTATGCTGATTTTGTCATAGTAGCTTTGTAGTATAATTTCAAGTCAGGGCTTGTGATGCCTCTTGCCTTGCCTTTGTTGCCCAAGAGAGCCTTTACTATTCTAGGTCTCTTCTGTTTCCAAATGAATTTTCAGAATGTTTTCTCTAGATTTGTGAGGTATGCTAAAGATATTTTGATCATGATTGCATTAAATATGTGTAACACTTTTGCAAGTATGGCCATTTTCACAATGTTGGTACTTTCTATCCATGAGCAAGGGATATTTTTTCCTTTTCTGATATCTTCTTTAATCTCTTTTTTTGGAATGTAGTAATTTTCAGTGTATAGATCTTTTATATCTTTGTAAGATTGATTCCTAAGTATTTCAGTTTTTTGATGCTGTTATGAAGGGTGTGATTTTCCTAATTTCTCTCTCAGTGAACTTGTTGTTTGTATACAGGAATACTATGATTATTGAGAATCGATTTTATATCCAGCTTCACTATTCAATTTGTTTATTAATTCTAGAAGTCTTTCAGTGAAGTTTTTGGGGCCTTCTGTGTAGGGTATCATGTCATCTGTGAGTAATGAAAATTTAACTTCTTCCTTTGCTAACCTTATTCCTCTTATTTCTTTTTCTTAATTGCTCTGGCTAATGTTTCCAGAAGTATATTGAACAAGAGTGTTAATAGTAGACATCTTTGTTTTGTTCCTGATTTTAGAGTTAAATCTTTCAGATTTTTTTCCATTTACTATGATGTTGGGTATTAGTTTGTCATAGATGGCTTTTATCAGATTGAGGTAGAGACCATCTATTCTGATTTTCTATGTCTTTTTTAAATCATGAATGAGTGTTGGACATTATCAAAAGCTTGTTTTGCATCTATTGAGATCATGTGGTTTTCATTTTTGGTTCTGTTGATATGATGTGTTAGCATGTATTGATTTGCATATGTTGAATTATCCCTGTATTCCTGGGATGAATCCCACTTGGTCAAGGTGTATAATCTTCTTGATGATTTGCTGCACTCCATTTGCTAGTATTTTATTGAGAATTTTTGCAGCCATGTTTATTATGGAGACTGGCCTGTAGTTCTCTTTTTGGTTAGGTCTTTGTCTGGTTTTGCTATCAGAGTAACACTTGTCTCTAGGAATGAGTTAGGGAGTCTTGCTTCTCTTTAATCTTTGTGAAAGAGTTTGATGAGTATTGGCATTAAATCTTCTGTAAAATTTCTCTTATAATTCAGTCATGAATCCATCAGGGTCTAGGCTTTTCTTTGTAAGTTTTTAATTATAGTTTCAGTATCATTAACGGATAATGGGTTATTCAATATTTTTATATCTTCTTGATTCAGTTTTGGTGATTCATGTATTTCTAGGAATCTGTCCATTTTTTCTGTGTTTTCTATCTTATATGAGTAAAGATTTTCAAAATAGTTATTGATGATCTTCTGAATTTTCATAGAATCTGTAGTGATTTTACCCTTTTTATTCCTTATTGCATGAATTTGAGTTTTTTCTTTGATAAGGTTGGCTAGGGTTTATCAATCTTGTTTATTCTTTCAAAGAACCAACTCTTCATTTATTCTTTGTATTGTTTTCTTAGTTTCAGTTGAATCAATTTCTGCTCTGATATTTGTGATTTCTTGCCTTCTATAGGCTTTGGGCATGACTTGTTTTATTTTTCTAGAAGCCTCAAGTGTAGCATTAGATTGTTTATTTGTACTCTTTCAGTTTTCCTGATGTGAGAATTCACTGCTGTGAATTTCCCTCTTAGGACTGCTTTCATTTTGTTCCACAGGTTCACGTGAGTTGTATCTGCATTTTCATTTAATTGTAGATATTTTTTAATTTGTTCTTTAATTTCATCTGTGACCCATTGGTTATTCAGGAGGGTGTTTAATTTTCATGTGTTTGTGGAGTTTTTATAGTTTACATTGTCATTAATTTCCAATTTTATTGCATCTATGGCCAGATAATATGTATGTCATAATTTAAATTCCTTTGTATTTATTTAAGCATGTTCTATGGGCTTGTAGATGCTCTATTTTAGAGACTATCTCATGTGCCACTGAGAAGAATGTGTATTCTGATATTGTTGGTTGGAACATCCTGTGAACATTTATGAAGTCCATTTGTTCACATGTTTGATTCAATTCTTTCTTTGCTGATTTTGTTTTGTTAACCTGTCTCTTTGTGCCAATAGGGTATTAAGGTCCATTATTATAACTGTGTTATAGCTTATATGTTTCTTCCTGTCTCTCAATATTTGCCTTATATAGTTGGATGCTCTCATATTTGGTGCATATATATTTATGATTTTTATTTCTTCATCTTGTATTTTTTATCTTACAAGTGAATAATGACTCTCTTTATCTTTTTAAATCATTCTTGGTTTGAAATTCACATTGTCTGCAAACAGGATAGCTATTCCTTTTTTCTGGGTTCCTGTTGCATGGAGTATTGTTTTCCATCCTTTGACTTTTAGTCTATGAGTTTCTTTTTGAGTTAAATGTTTCTTGTATACAGCATATTGTTGGATCTTGTTTCTTGATCCATTCTGCCAATCTGTTTGTTTTATTGGGTGAACTGAGACCATTACATTTATGGTAATAACTGATATGTATTGGCTTATCTTTGTCATGTTTTTATGTTATTGGTTCAAATCAGTCTGAGTTATAAGTTGTTTTCTTTCAGGGCTTGAAATACTTCACTCCAAGCTCTTCTTGCCTTGAGAGTTTGTGTTAAGAAGTCTGCCAAGATTCTGATAGGCTTTCCCTTATAGGTGTTTTTTTTTTCTCTAATAGCTTTTAATATTCTGTTCTTGTGCTGAATTTCTGGGATCTTGATTACTATATGTGTGGGTGTAGATTTATTTTGATTATGGCTGATTGGGTTTCTATATGTCTGACTTATCTGTATGTCAGATTCTTTTTCCATGCTTGAGAAATTTTCTGCTATTACTTCTGCAAATAGTTTTTTAAATTTCCTTTGTGTTTGCTCCTGCTTTTTCATTGACATCAATTATTGTTATATATTATTTTTCTTTGCACCATCTTGTAGCTATTGAATTGTTGTTTCCTGATATTTTGTTATTTTCAAGAGGTCTTTCCTATCATGGTTACTAGCCGTGATCCTGTCTGCAAGGCCTGAAAGTCTATTTTAAGTTTCATTTAAACAGTTTTGCCAGCTGTCAATGAAATTTTTGATTTCCTGAATATCTACTTGAATTTTCATACATTCTGTTTGTTTCCTATATTGATCATTCATGGTTTCCATCCTCTTCCTATCATCATCTATATTCTTATCTATCTCTGTTCTAGATGTGCTGAGCATTTTGTGTGTATATGTTGACATTTCTTTTTTAACCTGAGAGTTTACTTTTAATCTGATTTCCTCTATAGCTTCATGAATTTGTTTCTTTACTTTAGTTGCTGTTATTTCAGAATTTCAGGTGTATGTCTCCCATTTTCTTCTATGTTGGTGACTCCCGGACTTGTTCTGGGTGGACTGGAGGTCTGAGATTGCATTTTTCTTCTTTAGTTTGTCATTTTCTGGGTTCCCATCATGGCAGAGAGGTGATGGGAATGACCCTACTCCTATTTTTTGACTTTTATGACTAATGCTAGCATGAACATGAATATACCTTTAGGTAATTACTAAGTGAAATACACCAGTCTCAGAAAGGTAAATGTTGTTTTTTTCTGCTCTTATCAGTTTGAAACCCTGTATTGACTTTTTGTATACATACCCAAAGATCATATTGCTGGGTCATATAGTAATTCTAAGTTTTTAAAAGGAGCCTCCATACGGTTTTTATTAGTGGCTATACCATTTGACAATCCTACCAGCAATGCACAAGTCTTCCAATTCTCCATTTCCTTGCCAATATTTTTTATTTTCTGTTTTTTGTTTTTATTTTTTATTTTTTCTTGTTTTGGTATCTTTTTGTAATAGCCATCCTAATGGGTATAATATGAAGACACATTTGTAGCCATTATATATTATGATTTAATGATAGCTCACCTTCAAAGTAGAAAAAGAAGAGGAATTTTAAGCAGAGTTGTTAGTCTGGGCCCCATTTTAGAAGAAGTCGCAGTTTGGAAGTAGGACTGAGGCTCTCACACGCATGCATACTCAGCGAGCTGGAAGATGGTGACACTTCGCCATCTGGTATGATGCTTTCACAGAGTGAGGTCCATGCTCCTGAGGCATCCCAGCGGAATGTGAGTCACCTTTTGAACCAGTACTTGAAGACTGACTGGGATTGCAGAGCGCTGTTTATGGGGCAGAGGGTGGGGAAGTGAGGCAGGCCACAGAAACAGTATGACTGAAGTTACTGCTGTGAGGGCTGTTGAGAGACTGCTGTCCCAGAATGATCCTTGGGCTAGCAGTGTCAACAGCTCCAGAGAACTTGTGAGAGATGGGCTCCACTTCAAACCTATACTGCATCATAAACTGTGGGTATGATTGTGGTAGTTTGTCTTTTAACAAGCACCATGAGTGGTTTTAATGCCCAGTCAGGTTAGTAGAGGGCCCAAGATGACTAGGTTACAAGGGTGAGGACTAGAAAGTTTGGGTTCTGTCTCTAACCTCCAGTGACAACCCACTGTGAGTGGAATCTGACAAAGCTTCTTGCTGTAGCTCCTGAGTTCATGTGTCTCCATTCTGCTTTCAGTTACCATGCTCCAGACATGGAACTCCTAAGTGCTTGTTCCTTTGACTTGGAGAGTCTTCCATGGCTTCTTCCCGACTTCATCAGTTAAGAGCCAGCATAGACTTGCTTACTAGAGATGGGCCTTCTTGAGCACCCTTGATCATTCACTCAGTCCACACTATTTTCTTCTTTTTCTAGCTCTTCTTGCCCTCTGGAATTATCCTGTATCTTTTCCTTACCTGTTTCTTATCTGAATTTCCTAACAAGAGCATAAGATCTTTGAGCCTCGGTCTCCTGTGCTGTTCACCATTCTTATATCCAGTGCTTGGAACAAAGCCTGCACACAGTTGGTTGCCAATATTACTTTTTATTCAGTGGACACTAGGGTGGTTTGAAATGGTTATGAGTAGTGAAGTGTGGGAGACTCCTTTTGTGGCTGCCTGGCAGAGGTAAGACGATGGCTGTTGGGAGTGAGGGTGAAGTGTGATGTGGGAAATGCCTAGTCCAGTGGTCCTCAGCTGGAACAGCTCCACCCCAAAACCCTGCCCCATCTCCAGGGCCATTTGGCCATGTCTGAAGTCATTTTTAGTTGTCACAACTGGGGAGGGTGCTACTGGCATCTAGTGGTTAGAGGCCAGGGATGCTCTCAATTTTCTACAATGCTCAGAACAACCTCTCACAACAAATTACCTGGCCCCAAATATCAATAGTATTAAGGTCAAGAAACCTTGCTGTAAAACAGGGTGGCACTTGTAGAAATAGATAGAAAAACAACCTGAGTGAGTATTCTCTAATCATCAGAAAAACCTTTGTTGCCTATCTGTGCTTACAGCCGTGACTTTAAGTCTCTTTGGCAGCATTAACAGAAGACCTCATGAACGGGAAACTCCTCTGAGAACGTGAGAGTGCAGCCGATCTCTTGCCTTATCTCCCTGCGTCTCTCTCATTGCTTGTCTCAAGCTTCATATTGCTGGTTCTGTAGGTGGTAGAAGACCTTTTCCCTAACTTTTCTCTTTTCCTTCACCTTTCCCGTTTCCTCTGGTTTTTGTCTTCCTTTCTCACTCTGCACCTTCTCTTTTTGTCTCTCATTTAACTGCCCATTATGAAGATTTGAAGTTTAGTGGGTTTATGGTCTCGGTCCTTAATTTTTAAAGTGGGTAATTGCATGGTCTGTACTAAATTAAATTTACTAGCTCTTTACTTCTATGGCATATGGTATCTGAATGGGACTGCTTTTTATCCCCTGCAGTTAGTGCTGTTTTTTCTCCCTCTTCTCTCTGTACATTTTGAATATTCTGACAATAGCTAGCTTAGCATTCTTTCAGCTGATCGCCTTGAGGAAACTCAGCCAGTCAGGGGTCAGCAGTCATAGGTCAGCCTGTTCGGGTGGGTTTTCATGCAGAGGTTTGGCTGATACAACCCCTGCATGCTCACTCCAGACTGCTCCCTCCTCACCTTGGGCTAACGTTATGGGCTGTAACCTGAAAAAGGCCCATTGCTGTTGGAGTTGGCACCCTCATTATCTCTCTTACCCCGCAGACATGATTTCCAAGCATAGCACTGAGGCACCTGTGGACATGAGCTTAGGAGTCAGGTTAGTTTCAAAGGAAAGTATGATGTGTAGTGTGGGATTCTGAGAGGGATTTGTTTTGGTGAAGTGCCACAAAAGATGTTTCAGACATCTAAAGACTACAGGGAGGCAGAGAAGTCCTGGGGATGAGGAGACAAGGTTGCATTCTAAATGTGAGCTCCTTGAGGACTTCACTTCTCTCCTGGGTGCTTGGAACAGTAGCTATCACCCTCCAATCCAAAATGATAATTATAATGAGAGGTAAAAGTTAGACACATATTGTTGATATAAATCTCTTGCCATCTACCTTTGGAAAATGGAAAGAGAGAAGGTATAACATTATCTGGGTATTTTTCAAATGAACAAACATAGTAATCTTCCTGTCTTGTCCCATTAGAGGTACCTATCGTAGACTCCAGTGTCCTCCTCGATGAACATTCCCTGCTCTATTTGGACTTTTTCCTTGGGAGATGACAACAGTGAGTGAAAAGATCTTGTGCTTTGATCTCCTGGGAAAGCAACAACTAATTCCAAAGTGGAAACAATCAAAGTAATAGCCCTTCAGATTTTTCTAGCCAACTTCTTGCAGAGAGCTCCAGGCAATTCTAATGTGTCATTTTCTCTTGCTTGCCCTTTTCCCCTGGGAAAGAAGAGGTTAGCATCAACCAAATTCATCGGTCCTCTGGTTCCCAATTTAATTGGCATTTCTGATCAGGAGTGACAGGGTCCCATATTTTAAACTCTAGTGGGCCTTATTTATTCAGAGCTATGGGTAAATATATGATTTAAGGTCTTCTTCCCTGGAATCAAGAGGTGACATGATGTGATGATGGTGTGACATGATGTAGATTCATGGGTTGGTCACAACCCAGCAGGGAGTGCTGCTGGCTCAGAGATGGATCTTTGGAACAGCACCTTTGAGATACCCATCTGGGTTCATTTGGAGGAGTCTGCTCAACATATAGCTTGTTTACTTTAGCTTCCCAGCCCCTATCTCCACAAATAGTCTGAGAGTCTTTGAGAGCAGAGCCAGGGCTATTTTATCACGTGTTCTCAACTGCATCCATCCTCACTACCACCTGGTATGAGATAGGCACTCAATAAATGCTCACCAGGCTGAATTACCACGGTGAAGCTGATCTGGACTCAGTCTCCTCTAGAGTTAAAAGGCAAACCTTGCCTGCCCTCTTGTGCATGTAAACTCATTAAAGCTCCCAGCAGCCTGTATCACTCTGTGTCCCTTCTGCCTTTCATTCCTTTGTATCCTACAACTCAGCCAGAAGGCTGTCACTAGCAGCCATTAGACAAGACAAATAGGGCACTCAGCTCGCCGTCCCTCCCCCAGCCTGGCTTTGTGTGCAGTGAGCTGGAAGTGTGGATGCATTCGATACCACACTACTACTGTTGTGCATTGGATCCTCTGAGCTGCCCAGCGGAGCCTCTCATGCGTATTGAAGTTGGGGTGGGCTCTGTGACCACAGGTGAAAGAGGATATATGGGGACAGTCTTCC
Organism: Dolichotis patagonum; assembly: GCA_004027295.1. Taxonomy (NCBI): domain Eukaryota; kingdom Metazoa; phylum Chordata; class Mammalia; order Rodentia; family Caviidae; genus Dolichotis; species Dolichotis patagonum. The sequence continues at coordinate 95,254 of PVJX010001243.1, read as the reverse complement.
CCAAAAGAAAACTTGGAGGGAGATGGCAAAACCCAGGTGGAGGAAGGACCAGTTTAACAAATTTAACTGGGAATATCAACCAGATATACAGAGACCTTACAGAGTAACCGTATTTATAAGGCATCAAATGTAGTTATAAATTGCTGGTTATGTCCAGGACTGTACTCATAACTTTTTCCAGGGGTCATGTCCTTTATTTAATTGTGGGAGTATGAACAATGAAGGTGATCCATGCTGTGAAAGTCCAGCTGTGGACTTACGTCAGGATCAGTGTCTGAGCTAGTTGGAAAGGCACACATGCCTTGCATTTGCCCAGCTCTGCGCTGAGTTTTCCAGGGATGCGCATGCTGGGAGATGCAGCTCCTACACTCAGGGTTTCCGAGTTTAGATGGCTCTATAGCCTGGGGCAGCTTCAGGTGTCCAGTCGCCCTTGCTGCTCTCCACTGTCCCCAGACCACACTCCCTGTCCTGGCCACCCTCCTGGCCCTTGCAGCAGGCACACAGGTCTCCCATTCAGCTGAGATGTCATGCCCATCACACACATTGCCCTCCACTTACAGGTATGCAGGGAGAGAATTTTCCTTCTGCCCCTCTCCAAAGGGAACAGCTTGCTCAAAAGACTGGCAGTCACATTGCCCTAGGTCCTTGGTGCAACTTCCCGTCGGTTTCCCCTTGTTGTTACCTGTTTCAAATCCCACTCACCTTGTACCTGCCACCATCATGAAGGGATGGGACTCAGCTCTCCACCTTTCTGTCACCCAACCTGGCCCCATCAGGCCCATGGACACATCCCACTAGTGCCATTGCTTTGCTGGTACTTGGTTTCTTCCTCTTTGTCAACCTTTTCTCACACTCCACAGCCAAACCATGGGTTATGGCAGCCCTTGCTTTTCTGCTTCTTAAGACTGGCATTTTCAAACCCATGATCTGAAAGGAATGTCCTGTCCGTCTAACCTTGAGCACTTTGCTTTTGCATCTCCTATATTTCTGTATACCTTACCCCCTACTCTATGTTCTCCCTACCTTTGTCTCTTATGGGTCTAACTCACCAGACAGCTTTTTCTTGGCTTCACGCCATTTCCAGTCCAAGGTCATAGCCACACACCCCGCATGTTCCTGTTAGTACCTTCAGCTCCCCATCACTTCTCCTGGCCATTCTCTTGATGACCTCCTGCTCTTGAGAGTTTTGACTCTATACCCACTCACCTTACTTTGGCCTGGGTCTTGAGACACACCAGCATCTCTTCACTTCACTTGGGCCTGGTGGCTGGAAATGCATTCACATATCAGAGCAGCTGTACTAAGCTCTGTACTTAAGGTCACCTATCTCGTCATTGTCTTTGTCATTACAGAAGATAAAGACTTTGCTTTTCCTCAAAGCAAACAGAAGCTGTCCTGCTCGTGCCGATCTAATGCTCCCTCTTACCAAGCAATTGCTTACAGTTGTATCTATTAGTCTGAGTAAGACTTGCACTACTCAAAGGCAACTACAATCTCTTGAGCCCTTAACATGGAGGTACTCTGATTAGAGATGTGTTTTAAATGTAAACTATAAAGTAGAGCTTGAAGTTTTAGTATGAAAACTAATACAAATATGTTAATGGTTTTTGTATGTTTTAAATGTTGATATACTGTTTGGAAATTTTGGTTTAATTTCATAATCTCCGTATTTCTTTCAGCCCTTTTCAGTGGGGCTAATAAAACGTTTAAAAAGACCTAGATGGTTTGCATTCTGTTTCTGTTGGGCAGCAGTGAGCTGGGATATAGGCTGAGCCACTGTAACAAAGAGACCTAAAAACATAGCCACCCAAAGTAGAAGTGTATTTGTTGCACACATAAAATAGCGTAAGTGGTACTCTAAGAACCGGGAGTGACAAGCATCATCAGTGTGTGACTTCCATATGTTCCTGTTGCCACCATTTCCAACTAGTAAAGAAAGAGAAGGGCAAAGTCTAAGGTACAGAACGACCTGAATGTTCTGTCCCTTTTGGTCACATTTGTTGGCCCAAGTTCAACCCATGGCTTCCCTGAGCTTGGGGGATGCTGGTAAATACAATATATGGTTGGAAAACCATGCATCCAGTTAAAACTTGGGGCACTGTACTATTAACAGGAAAAAAAGGAGAAAGATTCCAGGATTGTTGGGCTGTCATTGCCTCCTTCCCTCCTGCCCTGCCATCTTAGAGGAGGTGCCATCCCTTCTCTCATCCTGGGTGGACCTGTCCCTGTGCTCTAGGCTTTTTCTAAGTCTTGCATTTTACAAGGTTTATTCAGAGCATCTCCTCTCTTCTGACATGATGAGCTCCCCTTCCTCACTAGCTCCTGCTTCTGAGCCCCTGTCCTTTTAATCCAAAAGCTCTTCCTTGGACAGGGTGACTCACTGTATCTGCTGGCTTTGTCATGCGCCTTCCTTTCGAGGACAGCTACTTGCCTCTCCATTCTCTCCTCACTCACTCTTCCACCTGACGTCATATAAGTTCCCAGGGACCTCCTAATTGCCAGATTTCCTAGAAAATCTTTAGTGTTTATTTTATTTGACTGCTATCTTCCTTGGATTCCCTGACCTAACTCTGCTTCTCAGTCTCTTCCCTACGCAAGCTGTAAGCATTGAATCTTCAGGATCTTAAACTAGTTCCTCCTCTTCTCTTGCCCTCCATCCAGTGCTGGATCCAAATTGTCATTAAGCCTTCACTTCAAGCATCCACAGATCTCTCTCTAGCCTGGATTGTTTCTTAGAAAGCTAGAGCAGTAATGTTGCCTGTTACAAAATAGTGTGCCTCAAATATAACAAATACTACACCAAAATCAGCATTTTAACCTTGTCTAAGAAATAGAGAGGAACACCCCATATCTCTATCACCTTTATTCTTTATCCTGAGCAGTGATGTTATCATCTAAATGTAAGAGAAGCCAAGAGCCCATCTCCTCTCAATCTCACCCTCTGTAGGCTGCCTCTGTTGACTTTAGCACATCAATCACACTTGAATCTGCCCCGTGTCTTTGTTCCTCCTTGCCCTGCACCTCAGTACCTGTCTCACTTTTCTTTCTTAGACTATTAAATTAGCATCCAAGGAGCTTCCTAGTTCATATTTCTACTCTCTCTCCAGTGTATCCAGTGATAGCTCTAAAAGATTGACCTTATGATGTCAAAGCCTGTTGAAAGTATTCTAGCTGCCTGTCATCACCTTCAGAGTACCTACCCAATCACTTAGCAGTCACACAAAGTCTTTCTTGCTCTGGCTCCCACCTGTCCTCCCCTCTCAGTCACCCCAGGCTTCCTCATACTTCGAGTGCTCTGCCTGTTGAACACACTTTACTTCTCTGCATCCTTGGGACAAATTCACTGGCTTCCTTCAAAGATGCTTTTTCTGTATGTAAAAAATACATTTTAGATAAATGCATGAAGGCAAATGCATGAAGACAAACTCCCCTGCTACCCTGGACAGTTCGTTTTTCCTTCGTCCACAATTCCTTAAAATTTTACGATTCTTTCTTGGAAACTATTTGCTTCATTACACAGTAAATGCCTGGTTCCCTTCCCTACCCCTAAGACATCCTGGAGAACCAATGTCTTTCTTGCTTGGGATTCCCCAGCACATAAACACCTGGTTCATGGCTGGAGCATATGATGTTATCACTATTGATGCCATATTGGGTGTGGCTGTTTGTTTATGTGGCTATGGCTACTTTGAAAGCAGTTAATAGTATTCGGTAAATAAATAAATAAAGGAAGATGGAATGAACTATATGTTTCACTAACAAAGTTCAGAAGTAAGTTCTAAATGAATGGTACAGACATCAAATGTTTTGGTGAATTTGAGAAGTGAGACTGTGAGACTGGAGCAGTTCAGTTGTTGCCTGGGTTTAGGGTGGAAGAGAAACATGAGAATGGGGTATTTGTACATGAGATAACTACAAATACAGCTACAGAAGAGTTGAAAGATTGCCACGAAAAAGGGACAACCTGGATTACAAAACATACATTCAAACAATATGCTCTGTGTAGTGTCCGGCACAGATGACTTAGATGTAGCCAAGTGGCCATAGAATTCAGTAGAGCATGAGCCCAGCAAGGGACCCAAGTATAGAAGATCCAGGAGCCAGGCAGATGGATCTGCAGTGAGGAGTAGCTGCATTGGTATGAGAGCAACCAAGGCAGGAGATAAGTTAAGGAAATGCAGAAGAGAAGGGGTGGCAGCAGTGGAGCAGAAAGCAAGCAGTGAGTGAGAAGTAGACCCCCAAGCATTTTTTGACAATGGAGCGGGTGGAATGCTGGAGAGATGGGGTGAGGGCAAGACAGTTCACCTGAGGGTTGCATGTGGGCAATTGTGCTATTCACTGAAGCTGAGAAATTCGGAGGCCCTGAATCTATAAAAAGATAATGGGGCTTGTTTGGGATTTAGTGTTTGGAAGGACCTCCAAGGGGACATTTCCTAACAGCAGTCAGAAACAGGAGTTAGATGATTGGATGAAAATTGTACCTGAGGTAGGAATTTTGGCATTATCTGAATGGAGTTGATAGTAACAAATTACTGAGTTATTTAAGGGAATGACACAGCGAAGAGCAGGTGGACTGCGGACTAGGTCTGAAATGTAAGATTTGGGGAACGCTCATAACAAGGCTTACATAGACGTTAGAAGCAGGAAAGGAATTGAGGAGAAAGCTGGGCACACGAGTGTTCTAGTCCTGTATCCTCCTCAACACTTGGTGTACCCAAGGCTTTAATTTCTGCCATTCTAATAGGTTTGTAGTGACATCTCATTATGGTTGCACTTTGCATTTTCCCAGTGACTAACAATATTCAGCATGTGTTTTACATGCTTATTTGCCACCCACCTATATAGCTTCTTAAAACTAGCAGCAAATTTTAGTACTTAAATCAATTTGGGAGGAAAGAAATACCATTAAGAACTTCCCTCTAGAACAAAATAATGATGGTCATTCCTCCATACATCCAAATGTACAGTTGATCAAAACCAAACCAAACTAAACCAAACCATATCAAATCAAAACCAGAAACCCCCATACAGAAATAAAAATAACAAAAATAAAATCCTAGGGTGTCAGTGCATTTCAGAGTCTTTGCTGTGCCATTTTGTTTGTCCTTCAGTTGACTTAAAAAAAAAATAACAAAATGAAAGATAACTTTTTTTTTTTTTTTGGTACCGGGGATTGAACTCAGGACCTCACGCTTGCCAGGCCGGCGCTTAAGCCACTGAGCTAAATCCCCGGCCCAAAGATAGCAATTTTAAAAAGAGAAAATTTTAAGGAATCCATGATTGGTTGTCTGACTTATTTTGATGTCATGTAGAGCATATGGAGGAAGGCTCTTTGCAGCACACATAATTAGGGAATATTCATGTTCAAGTTTAGATTTCTCCCAAACAGTATAAAATACTCACAATCCTAAGTTTGAAGGGGCACATGATCTCCTCTGAGGATTGCATAGGACAATATGAGCTGTTCTTCACAGAACAACAGGATTTCATCAAATTGACACAGCTCCCCTGTGTAAAATATTTCCCATCCTGTTTTGATACTTTCATTGAGAGTCAAGAGTCAGCCTGACAAACTCCCATGTGAAATCTACGCCTGCAGACATGGAGATTAGAACAACTGTCAAGTCATTAGTCACATAATCAAATGCTCTTCCTTCTTTAGCATGCCTCTTTAGTCCTGGAATACATTCATTTATTAGAACGCAAAAGTAGTCTCCCCTAGAGTTGTCCAAGACATCACCGTAAATTCTTTGCATGTGTTTTTAAATCCACCAATTGCCACTTGGTTATTCTCTACCCCAGTGACCGTCTTTGGTTTCAGTTTGACCATTTCACTTAATATCTGCCTTCCAGAATCAGTACATATTTGTCAATGTAATCTTCTTTGCTACTGCTCGTTATGAATTCAAGAATAGGACAAATCATTTGGCCAAATTAACGTCCTCACTGTGTAGAATGTTAATGTTCTGATAGGCTGACTCTTCATTTTGCATCACTTTATGTCATATTCAGCCAGAAGCCCATCAGCAGTGGGCCATTGTCTGTGTCACTGGCCCCTCCTGAAACAATGGTTGGTAATTGCTTTACCCACCCAACACTGTCCTGCTTCAGTTCTTTCATTCTCTGTCAATGTCTTCTTTGCCCTGAATATCACCACTTTAACTCTGAAGGTCCAACAACAGGAATCCATGTGGATAAATTCTCAAATTGGCAAAACTGCTGTTTTTGTTTGTTTTGGTTGCTCAGTGGTCATGGCCCTGCTGGGTGTGCACTGACCCCACCTTCCCCTGCTCCTGGAAAATGGACTAAAGAACTTTTAGAATGGTCTCTCCATCAGCTTAGGCACTAAACCTGAAGTTGAGTTTGCTGTGCCATACCTGGGAAAGACCAGCATGGGAGACCAGAGTGGTGGGGTGGGGAGTTGGTTGGTTGATGTCAGGCTGTGGATGTAACTGAATTATCTATTCAGGTCTTTTGCTCAGTTAACAAGTTAGGTTGTTTTCTTATTGAATCTTAGCATGTTCCTGACAGCCTGAACCACCGGTGGTACAAGTGTGACTGTCCCATCAGGCAGCTTGCATCACCCAAAGGGACTGCCCCATGCTGTCCTATGGGACAGTCATGTGTATATCACCTGTATTTCAGAGCTGCCTGACAGTGGAAACATCCAAATTATGGTCCTGTCATGAACATGTGAAAAGTCCTTTGTGTGTCACATATGTAAACATCATATTGTCTTCTTGGTGTAAGAAGCTGAGAGTAAATGAGATCCAAAATGCACAATAGACACTGCAAGGACAAGAAACTGTTCAAAAGGAAAGAGAAACTGGGGTGGGGGAAAGGAGAAAAAAGGGAAAGGGAAAAATGTATGTATACAAGACAGTTAAGATAGTTGTAGTACTAATTTCTCTTAGTTCATTGAAAAGAAAAGTTGATGTTTATATTGTTTGGACAATTTTTCATGCCTATATCTTGTACTCTGAATAACTACTTTGAAGATAACAATACATGATGTGTTACCATTGTTAGTTTCCTATTATCTTATTTCGACATTTTTCTTCCTCTTCAAAACAAAAAAAAATTTTTAAAGTTCTTTTTGTATTCTAGATTCAAGTCTTTTATCTAGTATTTGTTTTATGTGTAATAGTCTCTTCGAGTTTGTGACTTGTCTTGTTCATTCTCTTAACTGTACCATTTGGAAAGCAGGCACTTCTAATGTTGATGTTCAGTTTACTATTTTGTACTTCACAACTTGTGCTTTTGGTGTCAAAGCTAAGAAATCTTTGTCTCATTCAAGACCATAAAGATTTTCTTGTAGAAGTTTTAGGTTTTGCCTGTATATCTATGGTCTATTTTGTGTTTATTTTTATATATGATATGATACAGGATTTAAAATTTTCTTTTTAAACATAAAGTATATTAAATTGTGCCATCAAAATTTGATGAAAAGATTATTTTTGCCACTGCACCTTTGTAAAAATCAGTTTTCCATGTAAAAGTCAGAGTAGTAATTTTGAAAGGAATAGAGGTTGGCATAGAATCCCTCCAAAGCCAAAGCAAGTTTGACTCAAGGATTTGAAAAATGCCTCCTATTGTCAGACAAGGTATCAGCACTAGGGTTAAAAAGAATTAAAGAATGCAAGTTGACTAAACTGATTATTGAAATGCAGTATGAGGGACATGGTTTCTACAAAAACACGTAGTTATGGTGCTTAGTTGGCCTCTGTTCAGGGAAATCTTCCTGGAGGAGGGGATGTATGGCTCTGTGTGTGTGTGTGTGTGTGTGTGTGTGTGTGTGTGTGTGTAAAGGTAGGTAGGTAGGTAGGTAGGTAGGAATGATGAGCAGGGAATTTGAGATGGAGAAAGAGCCAAGTCTTGTCTGGCAAGTCAGGAAGTTCCATGCATTTTGAGAGGGAAAGCTTTTAAGCAGGGGTTAACACTGTTAAGTGATGTGAGGCGGTGGCCAGAGTGCTGGGATGGTGGCGCACACTGGAGGCAGGAGACTTGGGAAGAGTAAGAGGTTGCAGAGAAGTCATTAAGATAAAAGAACTGAACTAGGACAGCGAAGTTAGGACTAGAGAGGAGGACTGATTTGAAAAAAGTTTGAGAAGGTAAAACTGGAAGGTAAAACCAGTTGGGGCTGGTTATGTGGAACTGAAGAGTTAGGATAAGGGCACACTGTTTGGGTAGCTGGTGCTGCCATTAACTAAGAATTGGAATACAGCATAAAGCTCAGGGGAGGGGCAGGGTAGGTTTACTTTGGGTCTTGATAAATGTGAGATGCTCTTTGAACATTTAGGTAGAGACACCACCACTAGGATATATGAGAATCATCTTCATGGCGGTAGCTCCAAACAGAAGATAAGTTAGAAGGACAGATTTACACGAGCACCATGGGCAACTGGATTGACCCACTCCTTTTTTACTTGTCTCACCTGCAGAATGCAAAATGGAATAATTAGTTGTAGGACTGTGAGGATTAAATGAGATATTGGTAAACAATGATGTCTGTGATGTGATTGGACGAAGGATCAGAAAGATCCACTGCTTTTGCAAAATTAGATGTTTGATGATGACTCTCTATATAGCTTAAGGGAGGTGGTGAGGACAGAAGACAGATTACAATGGGTCAAGGAGAATCTGGGATGAGATCAAGTAAAGGACGCATAAAGAAATCATTTGCAAAGTCTGACCTGAATGGAAGGAGAGTGAAAGGGCAGACACACTGTTCTCATGATCTTCAGAGGGTCTACATAGAGGGGAAGGGGAAGACGCTGACCGTGACTAGCACAGGGGAAGAGGCTGACCTGGGAAAGACTGAAGACTGAGGAGAGAAATGAAGAAGCAGACAAACCTCAACTATGAAGAGGCAGACAAACCTCAAGGAGAGAAGGGCAAGCAATGGAGATTTCTCTGGAGGAGGAGAAGCCCTTGTTCTCTGAGCCTGTTGGAAAGATATAGGGCACAGAGTCAAAGAAATTGCCACAGAGGGCCTCAATTTAATGAGTCTGAGCCAGGAGTAGAGATATGGGAGCTGGACAGTGGCTACAAGTGAAGGTTCCTGTAATGGTTAAATTGTGCCACCTCCCAAACTCCTATGTTGAATTCCTGCAGGCAAATACCCTAGAATGTCACTGTGCTTGGAGATAGTGTCTTCAAAGAGGTAATGAAATTAAAATGAAGTCTTGAGGGGCAGACCCTGATCCAGAATGGCTGGGATCCTTAGGGAGGAGGAGATTAGGACAGACACACTTAACAAAGACTGTATGGAGAGCAGGGAGAAGATGGCCATATACAAGCCAAGGAGCGGGACACTGAGGAAACCAACCCTGACCACGCCACACTCTCAGACTCGCTCCTCCAGAAATGTGAGGGAATGTGTTTCCAGTGTAAGCCATCCAGTTTGTGGCACTTTGTTATGGCCCTCCTGGCTAGTGAATACAGCGTGAGACACGAGAGGGAACAGGCGATGGCTGGTGGTGGTCCAGTGTTGGGCCTCAGCTTTGGATGAAGGTGTGAGCCAATAGTGCAAATCTGCCTGCCTGGCGTTGCAATTTGCAAGAGGGATGCCTGGGAATAACAGGGTCCAGGGAGGGCACAGTGAGGGCAGAGCTGAGTGGAGGCTAGTGCTGGATGAGTGATGAGGCTGGAGCTGTGTCTGGGGACCGAGACCTGAGAGTGAGCAGCCAGTGGTCAGCTGAGGAGCAAAGCTGTCCGACTCCAGTTTTCCCACCTGAGGAGTCACGCTTGGGCTGTTGAGGATCTGTGAAGGGAAGGTGAGCCTGGTTCCAGTTTGCAGATGTGAGCAGAGCAGAACAACTGCCAACCCCAGGTCCCCGGAGGTGTTGCTGATTCCTCTGCCCTGCTGGCCTGTGCATAGGAGCATCCTCTAGGCTGGCTGCACCATGGACAGTGACTTATCTGACATTTACTGTAGGGGCCACAAAGTCAGGTGGCCTCCCACTGTTCATCCCTGCAGTAACCATTCACCAAGGGCCACTGTGCGTCCACAGGTCTGTAGGTATGGAAAAGAATCAGGCATGGACCTCACCCTCAAGCAGGTGAAACTCTAGGGAAGGGAAAATAGGCAACCAAACAGGCAGAACAGCAAAGTAAGGGTGTTAAAGGGGAGGGAATTAATTTGGGAGGGGACTCTGGGAAGACTCAAAGGTGGGAGGGAAGACTTCGGGGGTTTTTGAGTACAACTAGGAAGCCAGGGATGGTGTATACACACCTGTAATCCTGTAATTTTAAGCACTTTTGGAGACTGAGGTAGAAGGATTATAGCTTTAAGCCCAAACTGGACAATTTAGTGGCATAGCAAAACCCCGATTCAAAAGTTTTTTTTTATAATGGCTGAGGATGTAGTTCAGTGTGGAGGACCTGGGTTCAGTTCCTAGTACTGCAAATATCCATACATCCATACATCCATACATCCATACATACATATACATACTGGCAGCTAAGGACAGTCACAGACACAGGTGGGAAGTGTCTCCTCTGAGGTTTTGGGGGCTCTAAGGAAATCCAGTGAGAACACTGGAGCTGGGGTGCTGGGGTGTTAAAAAGGGCTTCCTGCAAAAGGTGAGCCTATGGGGAAAAGGAGGGCCCTGTGAGGGAAATGGGCATAAGTACAGGGATGATGTTAGCACAGGCATAGGAAGGGTGCATTGGCCAGTCCTGTAGAGACACTGCAGCCCAAAAGGTGATTAGAAGTCAGCAAGTGGCCTTGAGACAGTCCCACATGATCGATTGGGATCCTCCCTTCAGACTTCTTCAAGCAAACAGTGGCCACGTACCCTTCCCAGGTAGTGACTGACCCCACTCATTAGGGTTAAGCCAGAAAATATTGCAGTGGGCAGAACCAGGCCTGCCAGCCCAGGGGAAGTGTCCTATCCAACAGGGACACAGACTTGGGACAAGAATAGGGGAGGGGCTTCGGTTCAGAGGGGCAGTCAAGAGGCTTCCTTTCCATTGGCATGAGCCTCAGAGAGAAGAGGACAGAGTCTAGAGCTTAGGGCTTGTGGGGAGAAAGGTTTGATGTAACTACAAAAGACTCCTGGCTTCTTGGGCACAAAGAGGGCACAGTGAGTCCACCTGGACTGGAGGTGTCACAGTGCATTGGGTCCCCAGGACTGGAGAGCGTATCAGACCGAGTTCTCACACATCTCCCACCTCAGCCCTACCCTTGGTGCAGCCCTGACCTGCCAGCCTCACTGTGGCTGCTGGTGGGTTTCCTGCAGAGCAATCCCCAGGGCCGGAGGATGTGCTGGCTCATACTGTTCCTCATTTGGCAGCAGCTGGGAACTCAGAACATCGTGGCCTAGCCAGGCAGCCAGGCCTGAGGGACACAGCATAGGCCAGGAGCGTCCGCTGCACATTAAGAGCATGCTGCTCTTCTTCATCCATCTGGCCTCTCTCCTGAGACTGCTGGAGAGCAAGCGCGCTGTTTGGTAATGCCTGCTGGGGGCATGTTCCTGCAGTGTCCCAAGAGAATGTAATCTTCCATCTTGTCTTCAGCCTCCACAACCCCAGAATTCAGTTCCTATTGTCATCCTAATTATCCCAGTGCCAATATGTTTGATGTCAACCAACCAGCCAATTGAGGTACTTTCCTGCCAGAAATGAATCATTGTGTAGAACTAAAACCTTAATGAAAAACAGCACCTAGAATGGCATAGGGTAGGGAGTAGGGAGAGCAGCATTGTGGATCTTACTGTGTTGCTTGCCAGGTACTTCTGACTGTAGAGTCCCTGCCGAACCATAGCAGGAAGAGGTGCAGAGGGACTTCTCAATCTCCTTTATATAAGACTCCTGTGTTCCCTATTGCCTCTGCCCGTTATCCCTATCTCAAAGTGTGTCCAGTGGTGTACTGTGAGTTGATTGTTCAGTCTCTTACCTGACTGACTGGAGTCCTGCTCATCTGAATTTATATTAACACATTGTCTTAATCCACTCAGGCTGCCATGACAAAATGCCATAGACCAAGTGGCCGACACAATAGAACTTTATTTTTCTGTCTTCTGACAGGAAGTGCAAGATCATGGCACTGGCCAATTCAGTTCCTCGTGAAGATTGCCTTTGGCTTGTTGATGGCTGCCTTCCTGCTGTGTGCTCCCATGGTGGGAGGATGGGGAGAGAACAGATAGGACCAGTCAGCTGTGGACCAGACCCTTGGGTGTGTGTTGCCTGCTGTGGTATAGCTATAACTATATGCTTTGTGAACCAGCAGGACAGGGGCATCCTTGTAACTCTGTAAGATAAGCATCTAAGTCAGACCATTTCTTAGCCCCTAAATTCAGAGGAGATGTGTGTATTGGGTTAGGTTTCTGCCTCTGTGACAAAATAATCTGAGGTTTTAAACTTAAAAGACAAAAGATTTATTTTGGCTCACAGTTTCAGTCCATGGTCACTTTGCCCTCTTGCTTTTGGACCTAGGATAAAACAGAACATTATTGCAGCTGGACATGTGGAGGAAACTGCTCACCTCATGTGAAAGGGAAGCAAAAAAAAGAGAAAAAGCGTGACCAGAGTTCTGTAGCTCCTTCAGGCACACATCCCCAATGACCTAATTTTCTCCCATTAGGTGCCACCTCCTAAAAGTTCTACCATCTCCCAATATTGTTATAGACTGGGCACCAAGCCTTTACTATGTGGGATTTTAGAGGCCATTTAAGATTCAAACCATTTCATGAAAGATTATTTTTTTAATTTATTTATTACAACTGATTAGTTATTTAAATTAAATTTATCGGTACAGTTTAGATATATATAATGTTCACATTCGTCACAGGGGATTGGTACCTGTATATGATATATATTGATACCTCTTTTTTTCTCCCTTGTCCTCCCCTGCCTTCAACCTCTCTTCCCTCCTTATTTGTGAAGCTCTGTTTCCATTTTATCCCTCTATTACAACTGATTTAAATAGCTAGTAGATTGTACCCTGAAACGTTGATAAGAGTGAGATCACATGGCCCAGCCAGAGAGAAGGATAGCTGCTTTTAGTCTAAAAATTTCACAGGGATGACAAGAGGGTAGGGAAGCAAAGAAATTATCTGGGGAGATCTAGAGTCCAGCCCATGTGCTGATATTTCAGAATTGATTTGCCTAGATGGCATTTCCTTCGCAGTGCCTACATAGTGCACGAGTCCAACCAACCACACCCTGTCATCAGCTCAGTTGCCTAGAAAGGCAGATTTTCGTGAGAAAGCAGATGATCTGTAATTAAGGAACAAGGTCTAAAGTCAGATCCACTAAGATCGTTTGCTGTTCACCAGCTCCTCATATGTGCCTGGGCAGGTTATGAGACTTCTCTGCCCTATGACTTCTCATCTCCACGTGAAGATAAGCCATGTCTCACAGAGTCATTGCCGAGATCATATGAGACTGTGTCCGCTAAGCACTTACACCAGTGTCACTGCTGTATAAATGTACACTGATTACTTTAAAACTAGTGTGTTGCAGGTCCCATGATGTGTGCTGGGTGACATTGCCAATTCTTGACATTCTACTAATCTCTTTCCTATGCTCTAGGTCAACCTGACCATTTCTGTTTTATCGTGAAACAATGTTTTCTAGATCCAATCTTTTGTGGTGCCCCAGTATCTATAATTGGTAATGTAGAGGTGGGCTAGACCCAGGAAAGCTTCTAAGGAAAGCTTCATTTCTAGACAAGTCCTAGGGGTCCCCCCAAAGAACACCATTTAAGGTTCACCCCTCTTATTACTGCTCTCCTCCTAGTCAAAAGTTGTCACCTGGTACAGCGCAGTGTAACTGTTTCAGTTTCTGCTTCCTGAGGAACCCTCCCATTCCTCTCTCCTCTCTGATGTTACCCTGATGGGGGTTTTAAGTGTTCCTAGTAACACACTTGTAGTCCTTTGACGATTCCCAAAGGTGGTACATCACAGGTGAATGTGGACCTTGGTAGTTAATTCAGAGGAACCTGCTTTATTGCCTTCGTCTTGGCTTACCCTTTGTTTGGCTCATGCGTGGTCACCCTAAGTAAATGAAACTTTACTTTTCTTGTTCAGCGAAGTTGTGCATACAAATATATGCACACATTGGGGGAAATACTTGGTAATATTCTATATCCTGGTTTTTTGACTGGTGAGATAATATGGCAGAATATATGGAAAAGACAGCATGGAATCTGGATCCCTCCATTTACGCCAGCCTGAGAATCAGGGGTCAGGTGTTAGCAGAGTCTGTTTCACTTGAAAGATGAGTTTCATGTGTTTGTGTTTCTATAATGGCTTTACTTAGATATCACTTACATACCACATAATTTACCTATTTAAAAGGTACAACTCAGTCATTTTTGTGCAGATCTTTCTTTCTCTCTCTCTCTCTCTCTCTCTCTCTCTCTCTCTCTCTCTTTCTTGCTTTCTTTCTTATCGGTACCAGGGATTGAACTCATGACCATACGCTTGCAAGGCAGGTGCTTATGCCACTGAGCGAAATCCCCAGCCAATTCAGTCATTTTTACTATAGTCCCAGAGCTGTGCAACCATCACCACAATAAATTTAGAACATTTTTTCACCCCAAACAGTAACTCCCTACTAATTAGCAGTCACTATCTCTTGCTCCCAATTTCCCAAACCCTGCCTAGTCAACCATTAGTGTGTCTATGGATTCATCTATTCTAAGCATTTCATATAAATAGAACCATTCAGTGTCTGTGTCCTTTGTGTCTGACTTGTTTCACTTAGCATAACATTTTCACGGTAGATCTGTGTTGTAACATGTATCAGGACTTCATTCACTTTTATTGTTAATTATATTCTAGTGCATAGAAAATCTCATTTTACCTTTCCATCAGTTGATGGATGTTTGGGCTGTTTCCACCTTTTGCCACATGCAGAATAATGCAGCCATAAATATTTATAAACATTTTTGTTTGTAGATTTTTGTTTTTGTAAGAATTAAAAAGAATTAAGGATTTCAGTTGCTAGATTTATCCACTATGTACAAGATACTGTGTTGAGCACATGTTACTCCTGTAGTCTTCACAGAAGCCCATTTTCTCCCATTTTTTTGTGAGGAAACTGAGGTCCCATAGCTAAGAAGGAGTACAAGTGCCTTTCTGTAACCCCATAACACTGATTCTCCACACCGCTTCCAGAAGTTGGCCAGCCAGTGGTACTGTACCATTCCAGCGACCCACACAGACTGCCACACTGGTCAAGTCCAGATGATGGGCCACCTACTTGCACTATAATAATTGAATCCCCCCACACCAACCAGGTGAAGTAGTCTTAGTATCCATAATGCTGAGTGAAGAAAGAGATTCAGAGCGGGTGCATGGTTCATCTGGATGACATGGTTCATGGGCACCAGAGGTTGGGGCACCAGTGTCAGCAGTAACCTGCACTGTCCCTTGCTTCCTTGCAGCTCTCCCTCACAGACTTGACCTCTTCTAGCTTTCTCTCACCTTGGGAAGAGGTTCTTATATGCCCAGAATTCCCATTTTCAAAGGATAGCACCTGTGTGGCTCGCTGTGTACCACATAGACACACATCCAGGGGTATCACTGTGCCTGGGCCCTAGTGACCTCATACAGACAGGATTCCTGTGGCCTGCCATGACATTACAGAGTTCCTGAGGTGCACATCTACATTCAAATTCACCTGCCTGCAAACAGCTCCTGAAGCTTGTGGAGAACTTGCTTGGAATAGTGCTGAGGTGGAGAAAGACTTAGGGATCTGCCTGGAAATGGAACCTGGTAGTTGGCGGGAGGTTTGGGAAGGAGGAGGAGTCATAGTAGCGGGTGGTGTACCAATTGTCTCCATGTGGTTGCCTGCCCACAGCTGCTATCTTGGACGACCCCATGGAATGCAGCAGAGGGGAGAGGCTGTCCATCACCCTGGCCAAGAACCGCATCAACCGCGCTCCCGAGAGGCTGGGCAAGGCCAAGGTCGAAGTGGACATCTTTGAGCTGCTCAGAGACAGCGAGTACGAGACTGCAGAAACCAGTACGTAGAAGGGACAGGACTGGCAGAGGATTAGCTGGTGCTGTGAGCTGCACCACTGCCAGGCCTCTGCTAGAGACATCCCTGGGGGAGGAGGAAAAATATGAACCAGGAGATCCTTTGAGGAGTGCAGCCTGTATGAGATTCCTGCTTTTGTTTTGAATAATGTATAGAATAAAGACAGCACACTAATTATTTCCTTTATTCATCTCTCTACTCATTCATTCCTTCATACACTGATTCATTCATGTCCTGGATATTTTGTGCACAAACCCCTGAGTGAAATCTTGTGTGTAATTGAAAAGAAGTATCACCAGCCCAATGGAAGCTGAGCCATTGCACATCTAATGCTTGTCTTGCTTTCTTGTGCAGAGGGCAGCATTATGGGAGGAAACTGGGACTTGGGACTTGGGATAGAGTTGAGCTGCTTATTCTGTAAGTTGTAACCTTGGATGAATCACTACTTAATCATATCCAAATCTCAATTTCTTCATTTTAAAATGGGAATGCTGAGCACTACTTGGCAAATCTTGCAAATTGTTGTGAGATTTAAATAACTTAAAAGACAGGAAAATCCTCTATTAATTGCTGCATTACAGACATACATTAGGTCACTTCAGTCATACATCGGGCGCCCTTACTATATGCTGGGCATTGCATTTATTTTTTACAACAGTCTAAAAATTAAATGTCATTACAAACACTTTTGAAAAGAAACTAAGACTCATAGTTACTGTCTTAGTTACTTTTCTTGTTGTTGAGACAAAATACCTGATTCACAAAGTTAAAGGAGGAAAGGTTTATTTAGCTCACAGTTTGTAGAGGTTTCAGTTCGTAGTTGGCTGGCTCCAAGTCAGGGTGGCATGCAAGAGCAGCATCACAGAAGAGAAACAGTTTAGGGCAAGCAGAAGGCAGCAAGGTACCAAGAAGCAAAGTAGCAAAGCAACAGCAAGCAGAAACTTCTGGTCTTTATCTGTTCCAGGAGACCTACCTTTTGGGTGGTACCACCCACACCCAAGGTGGGCCTCCCTATCATCCACATCCAGAGCTATGCTTAATCAGTCAGTACACTAATTTAGTAACTGTGTGCCCTTAAGGGTTGGGTTCCCATTATCCCCTTCAAGGGCAGGTCTCTGAATGCTCTAACCTTCTTCTACTAGGTCCCCCTACTAAGGGTTCCACCACCTCCCAGTAGTACCACAGGCCGGGAACCAAGCCTTTAATACATGGCCTTTAGGGGACACTCAAAATCCCAACTGTAACAAGAGTGTCTAAGCCCAGATTAGCTAGTGTTTATTCCCTGAGACTTGGAAGAGTGCCTGTCTCCTCCTATTCCAACCCATTTGGACTTTTAACAACACTCAATGGCAAAAGCAAATAAAATAAAACAAAAGAACAAGTTACTTATTTATTTGGACATCTGGTCTTCCATATGAGGACCCAGCAATGTTCTAGCCTGGGCTGTTAGAATTGTGAGAAAAGAAATACATTCATCCTGCCCAAGTACAGCAGGTAATGATATTGTCAGGACCCAGAAAAGGGAGAAGGGGAGGAAGATAATGACCCCAAGACCGACCAGCCTCTTTCTTTTGTGCTTGCAACTGCTCTAATGCTCTGGCCCTGTTAGCACTAAGCTCTTCTCTTTGTGAGTTTCGTTTCCTTATTTTTCTCCTGCCCTTGTCTCATATTGGCTGTCCAGGCCCAGTTACCTCTTTGTTTATTCACTGACGAACTTTTGTGGAGGACTTGCTCTATTTCTGGTATGATTACTAGATGGACACAGTGCCCGCTCTCAGGTGGCTTGCAATCTCTGTTCAGAGTACATGTCAGTGACAGTTTCTCACAGTGCCTCTCACTCTGGGTTCCTGAGGTAGAGAACCTGATTGGTCCAGCTCATTTTGCTGTGTAGCCAGATTGCCTGCCGAGTACCCTTGGGGACAGAGTCCAGACCTGGTCCAGTAGCTGTGACTGAGGGTGGATCATATTGTGCAGAACAGTGCTAGTGAGGCCATCGGGGCTGATGGGCGGATTCCTCCAGAAGAGGGTATGGTGGAATAAGAAGCAAAATAGTTGTTCATGTATTCATTAACTCATTAAGTCAATAAATATTTATTGAGTGATTGTTATACTTAGGGAATTAGGGTTCAGCAGGGAAGAGATAAAAGTCCTAGTTGTCCTAGAGGTTAATTTGTAGTACAATGAATGGAAAATTCGATTTCCTGAGATCTTCCAAGCAAAATCAGTTATACCAGCGATAACTTCCAATGGATCTTCTAACCCTGTCTGCAGCCTTTCTCTGTTTAGAACTCAGAAGAGGGTTCAGACTTCTAAACAGTTCTGGGTCCATTTGAACTGAGTCCGTCAGCTCTGCCTACAGGCTTCTCTGGCAGGACTGAAAATGCAGATGTGCCTGCTGTGGATGGCATCATTAGCAGATGTAAATTTCCACTCCCAGTGACCCAGGCAGCCTGCTTGGTAAAGTCAATACATGTGAAATATTAAGCCAGGTGAATTGGGAGTAAAGGAAATTGATATCTTTATTCTACACTGCAGAGCTTTGGGCATCTTTTCAATGCCTTTCTTTTAGGTGCCAAATATTTTATTAGCAAGTAGCCCTCATTCAGCTTTTATATCTCAGTGTGTCGGAGACATGACTAACATTTGTTAGAAAAGAAAGCTTCTGGATCTTTCACTCCAGATGCCTTTCATCTGAGTGCTTTCCCACAATGGGTTTTTAAACATTGCCTGAGTAGTTTGTAGGCAGGTTCCATCTCTCCCAAAGCAAGGGGACAATGGGCGGATGGTAGGTTAGTGCTGTTGACTGAATCGGGGAGGGACCAGGGACTGGATGTCAGTGGAGGAAGTAAGGGAAGACACTTAAGAAAGAGACAGCATCCCTACGTGGAAAAGGACAGAAAGCTGTGTGATTCCTGTCTTGAGCTGTCTGTGTGGTATAAAAATGAGGATCAAAGGTTTTAGAATCAGACTGACTAGGATTAAATTTTGCCTGTACCATTGATTAGCTGTGTAATGTGGACAGGCTGTTTAATCATTTTATGCTTCAGTTTCCTCATTTGTAAAACAAGAGCGATGGTAATGTCACTTTACGGGTCATTCCCGAGTGGCCCACAAGATGGTGGGTGGAACATTTACCACCATGCACACAGGTGATGGTGACAGGTGGCCTTTTTGTTGGCTTTATCCTCTTCCAATCACAGCTGAGCAGGATGCCTCTCAGCCTCTCAGGATGTTTCCACTGTTTCAAAGTCAGGCTACAGCCGTGTGGCAGCACTGTCCCCAGTCTCTTCTCAGATGACCTGCTGAATGTCAACAGCCATCCTAATTGGATATTCCCCTTTTCTTTCTAGTTATCTGGGCTGGATGCATTAGAGAGCTTTGAACTTTGAAGGTTGTGGTAGGGTACCCCAAGCCAGATGCCACGCAGTGTCACAGACTGTTCTCTTGGCTAGTGGGCCAAGGCTAATTTGCGTTGCTAATTTAAAAATGTGAGCATGGCCCTGAGACTCCAGACAGCTCCCCTGAGTTCACACCTATCACCCTGTCACCAGGGAATCTGCTTCAAAGGGATGAAAGAGACCCTGGTGATAACGTTTTTGGTGGTAGCATGTAAAAACTCCAATTGAAGCTGGAGCTGTAGCAGTCCAGCAGGGCAGTTATGCCTTGCTTTCTGTAATAAGTGGGCTTCAAAAAGTTCAGCACACATCACACTTAATGAGTCACATGCAGGATGGGCAAGTCAGTCCAGGGAAGCAGTGGTTATTTTGGAACTTAAAGAAAATTAAGTGCAAAGAATGTGAAGATGCTGGAATCTAGAAATCCACCACATATGATGTTTGAACATGAGGCTCAGAAATATAAAGCATCACGCAGGGTATTAATTACCAGCCAACCTGGGAGCTTGAAAGATAGCAGTAGAAATCACCTTCTCCCATCCCATCAGGTTCAAATATGGAGATTTTCATACAGTGGGTTTAGTTAAAGTGAGGGTCACTTGTAAAGCTTCCTCCAAGCCGTTGGGTCTTCCCCTGCCTCTGCCCTTTCACCTTTACTGCCTCAGGCTTCTAGATGTTCTGACTAGCCAACTCTGCTACACAGCCCATAGATCTTAAATAAAAGGCATGGACAAGACCTATGAGGTCATCTCCTCTCCCACTGGGGCTTTCCTCCCTCTCTTCCATATCTCATCTCCATCACAGCCTTTCTCTTTGCAGGGAGCTCCCACCAGGCGTAGCAGTCCTCTGTTCCACAGATCACTGTGTCTCCTGCGGTGACTGTATTAGAGCTTAACTAAACACCACCCCTTTACCACCCAGATACCCTGAGGCACCATCCCTGCTGCTGCTAGAGACAGTTTGCAGTTTAATTTACTGCAGAGCTGTAAGTAGGGGCTTCCTGATCAAACTTTCTTCTTTGCCTCAGTTTGTGTCTATGAGGCCAAGCATGCCATCAGCTAGCCACACTGTCCCCCCTGGAAACCCAGAGGTTCTGTAGTGACAGGGCCTGTTGTAGCTCCAGTGTGCCTGGCATGGGGCACAGCATGTGATGTTCTGGCTTTGCCAGGCCACTCTTCCTGCACTGGCTGCTGAGCTCCTGGAAGGCTCCAGGGGCACAATTCCAGTGATTCAGAGCTACCTCTATTAAGTGAGGACCAGCATCCCTCCATCAGTTTGACAGAGTAAATTGAGGTCAGCATAAGGAACAAGAAATCAAGAAGCCAGAAGCGAAATGCATATAAATAATGAAATAGTGATGACTCATTCAACAAACGTTCCTTGCTCCCCTCTCTGAGTCACCCACGTCAGATAGGCTGATACTTATGTGAAAATGCATTGACTTACAGTGCTTAGAAATTATCTATCCAATTCCCTTACTTTACAGATGAGGAAACTGGGCCTCATAGTCTTTTCCAGGAAGAAGTTGAGATCCACACATCTGCAAAGTGACATACATCCTAGGTAGATCTCCTTTAGTGTACCAGGAATTAGCTCAGACAAGAAGTCAGGCTAGAATACAGGTCAGACACACAGGTGAGGGTCTGGAGCAGACCTTGGCATTTTCCATAGGTGACGAGAAGGGAAGAAAGCATCCAGGTAGGGACAATAGCATGCACGAAGGCTTGAGCCTGGGATAAATGGGTTTGTTTGGGTGCAGTGGCAGATGAGCATGGCCGTGATAGAGTTCACCTGGGGCCTAAGTGAGGGCCAGAGTTGGAGGGTAGGATAGACCAATGCTCACACTCAGGCCTAGGAGTCAGATGCACCAGGATTCTGTCCAAGGCTCTAACAGCACTGTGGGGCTATGCCTTGTGCCTCCCATGCCTCCTTGGGAATAGTTAAAATTCCCCCAAAATGGGAGGGGTTGGAGTTCTTATTTCATGAGATTGCTGTGAGGATGAAGAGAGAGACGCTTATGACTTAGGGCGGTGGCCAGTGTGATGCGAGCACTCCGGTCTGCCATGTTCCCATGAGCAGTGGGAATTCCCATCAGCACTGCAGTGCCTCTCTCCAGGGACACTGCAGGGGCTTGAGGTGGTGTGTCTACCAGCCCTGCTGTGTGGAAAGCCCCTGTAAGAGGCATTGCTCCTCACACAGTAGTTTGGGACCAGGCTGGGGCTTGGCACGGCATGTTATTGGTAAGAGAGGAATTAGCGGTTTTGAGCCCCCTCTGGCCAGGCAGAGAGACCCAACACTTCTCCTTCACATGCTCTTCTCCTTGTCTTAGGGACAGCAGGTCTGATCCATTCAGCCCACTGTGTACCCACAGAGAATTCAGAATGGATGGCATTCTTGAGGCTTTCTTGGGAGAGAGGAGATGGGTTGAGGCACTGTACACCTTGTCTGGGCTGCTCAGGGCTTCCCTGTGTGCTCCATGGCCAGTATTAACAGGCACAAGGAAGGGCCTTGCCCTCCTGCTCCCCTCGAGCCTCAGCTCAGCAAAGTGTCTTTGTGTCTTTGAGTTCTAGCTCTCTGCTCTATGGCTCTGGCAGCCCCTGTAACACCAGGATTGTTTGCTGCCCAGGCTCAGAGAGCAGCTGAGTGCTCATCCGGTGAGACCCGCCTTCCTCATCCCATCAAGCAAGCCCTTCCCAGCAGGGGTGTGCAGTCAACAGCCCTGTGTACCGTTTACCGAGCAGCCTTTTCCCTTCCTTGCACTGCTCTTGCCTGGTGGAGGGATCTGTGTGGACTCAGGGGAGGGCTCTATTTCCATGGCCCCTGCCTGTTCAGCCCGAGTTTCTGCAGGGACTTTGAACTCAGGCCAGAACTGGCATCTGAAGTGGAAGAAGTCCTTCCACTCGCTTATAGCACCCCATCATGGTCTGTTATTCCAGCAGCTGCTCTGATAGTTGCCTTCCGACTCCTCTGCTGGCTGGAAAATTTAGTTGCCATGACAGTGTCACTCATCTCTCCCTGTTCTCTCTCTTCCCTGCTCCCCAGGAGGCAGAAGTAAAGCTGTCCCTTCTGCAAAATGCTCTGAGTCCTCACTCTGGTGGCCTGGGCCTGTGGAGTGAGACTCCCAGAGAGCTCTGGACCTGAGGCCCTTCATGCAATGCAAGACCACTTCCCAGCTCCTGGGCAATCCCTGGGCAGAGACTGGTGCTCAGGGGACCATTCACTTTCACCAGATTCAGCTTGGATCCTTTGAGTTCAATTGAGCAGACATTTGGTGAGCAGTTGGCACTGCCAGAAAACTGTAACCCTGCTCTCAACGAGTTTATGATCCAGAGAGGAAGGTGTACATGCGGGCATGTGCGTGAGGAGCTCTGAAGGGCAGCCACAGGTTCACAACCCCTGAGGCCCCATGTTTTTAGAATCTGGAAGTTCGAAGACATTGGAAAGATTGTGCAGCTCGTATACCATGTACTAAATAATATCTCAAATAAGCACACCTATATCCAATATTTACACATTGTACAGATCGGTTATCACTTATCTGAGATGCTTAGGACAAGAAGTACGTTTTCAATTTCTGAGGGTTTTTTTAAAAAAAATATTTGCATATACTTTACTGGTTGAACACTACTAATACAAAAATCTGAAATTCAAAAAGCTCCAAAATCTAAAACATTTTGAACATTAAGTCAATGCTAAAAGAAAAGTTCAGATATCAGAGTGTTTCAGATTTTGGATTTTTAAAAGAGATATGCTTAACCAATACACAGCTAAACATCTATCTATTAGATATTTTGCCACGAAGTGAACTTGATGAAAAACACCCTTTTGTAAGAATTCATTTTTAGCAGAAACTTCCCTCTGTTGAGTGCCACCATCATGAACCTGTTTGGGGTAGTAGCTAACAGGAAATTAGAGAATGAAGAAATTTCCCTGTCTTCTAAAGGCAGCTGACTGAGAATAAGTGTCCTTAAGATAATCATGGGCCTCTGCTAAAAGAAATGGTTGAGATTGAATAATATAAAATAAGTCAGATGATAATGGAAGCCCATTATATGGAAATGCAACTGAAGTATTTTAATATTACTATACAAATACCTGTGCTTCTTTGTCAACATATTAAAGAGCCACACCCAGTACTGGGCCTCACTACTAGAATGATTCTGAAGTAGAAAGAATATAAATGACATTTCAAGATATGTACAGCCCTGTAATGTGGCGGAAAAGCACCTGTGATTTCTGTTGGTGATGAAGCCATGCATATTGTTAATGTAGCGTAGTTTATTGCCTGTATTCCAGGTGCAAGGAGACTCTACCTTTCAACTGAGGCTTAGAGAAAATGATGATGTAATCCCCCCAAAATGCTTACAGAATCCTGACCCTGGGTCTCTAAAGGCCCCAGGCAGCAGGAAAATCCCTGGTCTAGTCAGAGATAACCACCTAGAAATGCGCTCAGATAAGAAGGTAGGAAGCACTCTAGGTGAACAGGTGTGACCTGGGAGGTGGCACAGCGGGACAAAATGGGGGGAGGACAGGGCTGTGGGATGATCAAACCCACTCGGGGTCTACTTACCATCAGAAGATTTTTTTCTTGTTGTTGTTATGGCATGGTATTTCTTATATAAAAAATACATGCTCATTATTGAAAGCAATAAAAAAAAAAGAAGAAAGGAGGAGGAGGAGGAGGAAATCCAATCCCTCAGCATCCCAATGGCCTAGGCAGGCTCTGGGAACGTCAGATAATTGCCATTCTTTGTGGGAGGCTGTGGGTGGCAGGGCTAGGCCCTGGGGCCAGGGCTTGAGGGGCTGAGTCTTCACACTGTTTTTCAGCTTTTGCGTCTTGTTTTTGTGTCTGTGAAATGAGGATAACCGGAACAGTGCCTATTTCATCACCGTGTTTTTAGAATTAAGTAAGTCAATTCCTGTAAAATGCTTGAAATGGGCCGTAATTATCACTCAATAAACATTGGCTTTAATTGCATCTTCTTCCTATCATTCCTCAATGCATCACTATTTCCCGTATTTACCTAGTTTTAGCCTTCATATAGACATACATATAGTTTTATAGCCTGCTTCTTTATCCTAGTACTATTACATAAATGTTAGTGCTATTATAAACTGCTCATGAGCATTTTAAATGCCTAAATAATATTCCATTTGGGCATATGACCCTAATGCTATGTAACTATTCCTTTAGACATTTCTTTCATTGTCAGTATTCTATGGGAGGTGTTGTGTGACTTTTGTGTGATTCCATGGTGATTTACTGTGCACATAACTCGGGGTAGAGCCCTGTGCTCAGGAAGGAGGGTACCAAGATAAACTTCAGAAGCGCTATGTGGTGGAGGAATATGCAGATGAGTATTTTAGGATTATAAATTTGCCTCGCAGATTGGAGAATGGACTGGAAATGGAGAATTCTGGAGACAGAGTGAGACTCTGGTAAAATGGGTGGTAAAGGGGGCTGGCGTGATGATGCAGTGGAGCAGGAAGGAGGAGCACGAAGTGAGCTGGTGAGAATCTTGCCCCTGGCTCAATAGTGAAAGAGTATAGTGAGGAAAGGGGAGGATGGGACAAGGGTGACCAGGGCTTTGACCTTGAGAAGTTAAGAGGAGTGAAGCAGAGTAGTTAAGGGCGTGGGTTTGGATACCAGATAGATCTTCATGGTCAAATCCGGTTCTACCATATTTTACTAGTGTAAGTTTGAACAAGTTACTTCAATTTTCTAAGGCTCAGCTTTCCCATCAAGTAGGGGTAAAATGGAATCTTCCTTATAGAAGTGTGAAGTCAAATTAGATTATGAAAGCCAGCAAACACAATGTAGTGTGAATAGTGAGCAGGGTTGTATACCATGTTAGATGTGATTCTTAGCACTTGCTTGTATTAACTCATCTTAATCCTCACATCCCTATGAGAGAGGTATTGTTAGTGTCTTAGTTTCATAGGTGAGTAAACAGATGCAGGGAGGTACAGGAGCTTGTTCAAACTATCACAGTTAGCAAGGAAGAGTGCTGAGGCTCAAACCTAGATAGCCCAGCATCAGTCCATCTCTTAAAGACTGCACTGCACACAGCCATAGTGCCCATTGCACATGCCAGAGGGAAGCCCTGAGGCCACACCTGGCAGGCAGCTGGTTGGAACTCAACTCTGTAACCCAACATACAGGTCATTGTGTAGGGTCACCTGAGCAGAGATGAGGCAAAAGTGAGATCACCCAGGAGAGAATGAGGACTGGGTAAAACCTGAATTTAGCAGGTAGGAGAAGGAAGAAGGGTCAGGAAAGAAAAATATGATCAGAGAATTGGATGAGTATCAGGACTGAGTGGTGTTGTGAAATTCAAAAGAACAATACAATCAGCAACATCACATGCTGTGTGCAGAGTTGGATGAGGACCAGTAGCTGGTCATGGTGACCTTGGACAGAGCAGATTCGGTAGAGCGAGGTGGTCAAGGAGACCGCATCTGTAAGGGACCGAGTGTCGCTGAGTAAAGGAGAGCTGCAGGGAGCTATATAGACAGAATAGTGTGTGAGAGGCTGGAATGAACTTGGAGGATGTCTAGAGGCTTGAATCCAAATGCTGGCTCAGACCTTGAGTAGTTGTGTGAACTAAGAGAGGCACTTGATATTTCTACGATATTATTTGCTTATTAGTAAAATCAGGAAGGATGTAACAGTAAAATCAAGAGTGCTGTTGCAGGGATGTGACAGAGGACAGAATTAGAAGACAGCAAACAGTTAAACTTGCTGCTATCATAGGGTGACTTCTGTGGAAACAGCTTGCACTTGGCAGACTTTCTCTGGAGGTAAGGCCTGAGCATCATGACCTCTGGAATGGTTCTGACACTTAGCGCCAATGGGACCCCCTGTGATGCCCTTTGCCCACAGCCTTTCAAGCAGTTGGGATTTAGGATGTAGTGGGATCCTGCTCATGCCACAAGCTAGGAAAAGACTTCACAGACTCATAGTTCATGTGGTAAACCGCAATTCTGGGATTTGAACTCTGGCATTGGGGTCTGTCTTGCCATTTGTTCCCTACTCAGGTGGTCAGTTGACTGTGCAGACCAATGGTTAGGACTGTCACCAGGGGAAATTATCAGACTGCAGGTGTGACTTTGCAGTTGCCTCCCAATCCACTCATCGCTTACATGCAGCTTTCTGACCTGGAAAATAGCTCTGCCGACTCCTAAGGTGAATGCAGGGGAAGTGTACGGAGTGGGTTTTGCAGACACAGATGGCGTGTTGTGCAATTGGGAACCTTGTGTATTCTGAGCAGCAGTGCCTTGGCTCTAGGTCCACAGTATGTGCAGAGAATGAGCTCATGTTCTCCCTCCTTGTGCTCCCCCCTTTTTCTCCCATCTTTCCTTTTCAGCCTCTAGCACTTAAAAATCTTAGATTTGTTCCTCCTTTTCTGACCATATGTCCCATTCATTCGTGCATTCATTCAACAGTTGTGGACTGGACACCTACTATCTAGAAGACATTGGACCCCAAGGAAATAAGAAGTGGTAGTTTGGAGATAAATGTGGCTGTCTTCATTGCTGGAAAGGGTTTGAGATCGAGTAACACTAAGCAACCAGCAGACACAGTTACAAGTGTTTCAGAGTCAAAGTACAAACTGAGGCCCTTGGGAGCTCCAGGCAGGGCGAATTCCACCTTAGAACCCAGGAGGTCTGAGAAGGCCAATGTCAGGTGACCCTTGACAGGTGAGTGTACAGAGTAGGGGAGGGAAGGGCACCTTCCCAGCTGAGGAAGTGCAAGGTCATGGATATGAGGGTGGTCAGGACAGTCCCTGACACATCCAGGAAAGGGACATCACAGGCTCTGGGTAAGGCAAACAAGCACTTTTTGTAGCTGCCACCTCTCTCTGCCTCTGATTGTGTATCTTCTGCCTCTCCTTTCTCTCTTCTCTCCCTCCTGCTCCATGTGACTTTATCTAAGCCTGCTTTCCTCCTCTTTGTCTGCATCATCCTTGTCACCTTTGTCCTGACTTGCCTGCCTTTCTTACTCCCAATTAGCTTTATACTTGGGAGGTGGTAGGAGACTGAAGGCTGGGCAGCTGCTCTGAGAGCTGGGCCCTCCCTCACTCTGCAGCAAGGATGTCTGGGCTTCCCCACCCCGCTGCGGATCAGACGGGGGAGGAGGCTGCAGGCTTCCTCCATTAGCCTCTGTCCTTTGGTGACAGCCCGGACGATTTACACACCCTATTGGCTGTGGCTGTTTGTTGTCATAACCTGGGTCGTTTCCTCATTTAATACTGTCCATAAACTACAATAAAACTGTCCCAAAACCCAGTACTGTAGGGGAGAAGGACAGACACTGGGTTTGGAGGGGCTGGGAGGGGTGAGGATGGGGAGAAAGTGAGGAACAGCAACTAAAAATAAGTCAAGGACCCGGGCCTAGGCAGGGCTGAGCCTCCACCTTATGCATTCCTTGTTTCTTTTCTTGCCCTTGCTGCTGGCTGCAGTGTGTCAGATCCTCCCCAAGGGAGTAGTGGCTGTCCTGGGACCTTCGTCCAGCCCTGCCTCCAGTTCCATCATCAGCAACATCTGTGGGGAGAAGGAGGTGAGTACTGGACCAGGTTGGAAGAATACTCATAGGCCGAAGCCAAGGACATCATGGACTCTTAAGGGCTGGACAGGCCTGCTGAGGCTGCTGTGTTAATGTTGTTAGTGACAGAGATACCAATAAGAAGGGGCCTTGCTTTTGTTTCAAGTCATGTGGATGGAGGGGCCTCAGGAGATGTTGACAACTAGTTTTCTATGCTGAGTTCATCATAGTCTTACGGTCCGTGATGGCATCTCCAGTGGCCTCTTGGTGGTGGCAGCGAGGGAGGTTGAGTGGGGGACAAGAGGGCAGAGGTCTGAGCCTCACGCTTCAGTCCCCATAGGCAGCTCGGTTGTGATCTGCTTATACACTGGGACGCTGGATTTGGAGGAAGGCATTGGTACATTTTATGTAGAAATAAAGTTTGCAAGCTTGTTTTGTAAGTTCACTAGAAGAGATTTTATTTTGCTTTTTTCTGTACTTGCCAATTCCACCACATACCAGGTAGGAGGTTATTCCTCAGGTGTGACCTCTGGCTTGAGTCTCTATAGTCCCAAAATGTGGAAGCCATTTCTTCTAGTTCAAGTCAATGACAAAATATGGGGACAAGTTTCGGAGCAAGAGTCCCTGTCCACTCACCCCACCTTCTTCTCAGGAGAAGTTGGAATTTTCTGGTCCTTTCTGGGTTACATTTGTCCTTCTGTTGCTGTGTCCCTGGGAGACCATGGACAGTTAGCTCCTTGGCTTATCTGCCCCAGGAGCGTTTTAGTCAGGTCTGTACGGGGCAGATGGAGCTTGGTAGTTAAGATATGTGAGGTCCAGAGCTGAGGAGGGGCCAGGGAAGACATGGGAAAGAAGCATCACCTTGCATCCCCACAGAGGACTAAAGGCTCAGAAACCCTAGTTTTACAAGAGGCCAGCTCCTGGAAATAAAGAAGAAACCAACTGCCAGACAGGCCAACTCATCCTGGGCAAACTGCCCCTGCAGAGGCAGAGGCGGGGGGCAGCAGACACCCCATAGCCTCTTGGAAGCTGCCCCTCATTGCCCCAACCCTCTCGTGTAATCTCATGAGTCCCTGTAGTTTCAGGCGGAGTATTTATCCTGCCTCTTGCATGAGCCTACTCTCAGAATTGGTGTCTGCATATTCTAGTTCTTTGTGGCCCTGACCTGAGGTTGGTCCTGCTCCACTGCATAGGCTGAGTCTCCAGAGTGTTTTTGCCAGGGGTCAGGTTCATTGCTGCGGACAACTCTTAAGCTTCATAGGCTCCCAAGCAGTTTCTGTCCCACCACTTTCCCTTCCAGCATCTCTCAGGCCTCAGCCCACGGACATGAGCCTTGGTATTTAATTTACGTCTACTTTGCCAGGCCCCGTAAACCATCTTGTGTCTGTGGCGTTATTGCCATTATTGCAGCAGTGGCTCTGATCTTCACCAAATGAAGTTGCCAAGATTTTAGGTCCTCATTTTTTTCTCCTCTGTCCCTCCCACCACATTGCATTCTCTTGTTGATCCCTTACTATCTTCCCTGACAAACCCACTGTAAAATCACCGCCTCTTGGGATTCACTAGCTATTTCATCTCAGCCAGATCTCTCAGCCCTGCCTAGTTGGCATTTCAGGCCACAGATTGAGCCCCTAATTTGCAGTGTCACCCCATTCTGCTACAGTTGCCCCTGTGTCCTAGACCAGCCAGCCAGGCCACCTAGGGAGCAGGCAGACGGTTACTCCTGCCTTGTCTGGTCATGTTCCTTCCAGAGCAACTCTTCCTCTCATTCAGATTATGCATTTCTATTAATATTTTATGAGGCTGAACTGCCTTACACTGATCCCCCAGCTCCAGGGAAAAGCAATGGAGTTTTCACCACGGAGTCCGTCCTTTAAATGCTTATAATGTCTCTCTGCAGCCCTTGTGGCTGGCTGCTTCCTGCCTCACTGCTCCCTGCCTCACTGCTCCCTTACACACCTCCACGATGACTTCCTGGGTTGCATTTAAAATTACAAATCGATTATGAATTAATCTTTGTCCAAAAGAGAGAATTGGCAGAAGGGGACTGACCTAGCCCTGCCTGGGCTGGCAGAGCGGCTAACTTCCTCCCCAGCAGCTTTCCCGGTGGCCCAGTGCTGGAGACTCCACACCAGCCTCCTTTCTCAGGGAGCCCCTCCAGCCTCCCCTGCACACCCAGCTCTCAGAGCTTTATGGGAACTCCTATTGGTTGGGGGGGAGAGTGGAAGGAAAGGAGAAAAGGCACAGCTGAGCACTTAGTACGTGTTAGGTCCGGGGCTAGTATATCTTACATCCTTCTCACATGGGATCTCATTTTATCTGCCCAAAATTCTAAGAAGCACCAGTGGTTGTCTTCACCCTAGTGAAGTATATATAGACAGACTAAGTGGTTTGTCCTGAAGATAAATCCCAAGTCTGTAGACTTCAAAAGCCACATGTCCTTCACTTTCCTAAAAGGCACCTACCCCAGCTCATGGCGGGTTCTTCGGAATCTTCAAGGGCTCCCACTGTTGGGGGTTCTAACAGGCAAGGCTCTCTGGGGTTAGCTGCTAATGGAATCTACAAAGGGAGAGCCAGGGTCAGAGGTGCTCAGATGTCTAAATCAGCCCCACCGGACTAAATCAGCCTGCCTGCCTCTGCCCGGCCTTGCCCTTATCTTTCCCTTTTGTGACCTCTTTTCCTTTCAAGGTGCATTTTTTCAGTCATTGCGAATTGATTGTATGGGATGTAGGATGCAAGCAAAAACAAAACAAAACAAACAGTCCCCTTATGACATGTGCCTGGGGAACTTCACTCTTTAGATTCATCCTTCAAAACATGCCAGGTTCTTTCTGCACTTTGTAGTCCCTGCTGGAAAAATTATGGAGCACTGTATGATTCCAGCTGTAATCCTAGTTAAATTCAGTAATCTTTTTTCCGGGTTTTTGCTAAATCTTTACTCCCTTCCAACCTTGATTTTAAAAGACTTTTGGTTTCTGATTGGCTTCACCCCAAAACTCAAAAGGATACGTAACTAGAATCCTATGGAAACTACCACAGCATCTTTCCAGGCTCCTGGCAGCATAACCTCTAGGCCAGGCCAGACAAAGAAAACTTCTATAATCATTTCTTAATAATCTATTCTAGAAGCCAAGTGACTCACTGTCAAGAGGTTCTTCTTGCCATCTGCCTTCCATCTTACTTGGTTTAACATCAGTAAAAAATCGTGCTGTGCCTTGGCTTTCTCCTGGCAGAGTACCTGCCTGATGTTCTCAGAGTGGCAGAATAAAATCAAGGTGGATGGCTGCTTATTACATTTTAACTTTCCTATTACCTACCAAATAGCCTAAGCCACCAATAAAGCAGCCCTGGCAGCCTGTTAATATCTCTTCCCCAGAGAAGTGCAGCAGAAGGCAGGGCAGTGCCTCTTGGAAATGTCAGGAAATAGAGGCCGAGGGAAGCTGACATGGCCATAATGCAGCTGGAGCAGGTGTTTATTTACCTGGCTGCATCAGCAGTGCTCTGGATGGCTTCTCCTGCTCGCTTCCCTCCCTGCATGCAGGTCTTCAATGGTTCCCCTTACACTCATCCAACGCACTCCTGGCATTCACTCAGGAGCTTTGCTGGGAGCTGGTCCACACACCTGTTGCCTGTGCTGGGCTGAGGGCCTCCTCTTCTGGTCCCCAAGGTAGTGTTTTTCTCTTCCTGCCACCTCTACTCTGATTTATGAACTACAAATAAAACAATGTAGGGAGAATGCTTTCAAGGGCCATTCGTCTCACTGGCTAGCACCCACCACTTCCTCTGAGAATAAACACCCATTCTTTTGCTGTTTCAGGGCCACGGACCTGACACTGAGATCCACATTCCATTCACTCAGGTCTCTGGCCGAAAGGTGTCCCATCCTGGCTCTTGTCAGATTGTCATCATGTCTTCCTGCCAGGTACCAGGTGTTCTGCGTCCTGAACACTCTGTGGCCTTGCTCCTGCACCATGCTCCCTTTCCTTCTCACTTGTCTGGATTCTTCTTGCTGCCCATTTTTGTTCCCTCTGCCAGGTCCCTCATTTCAAAGTGGCCCCAGAGGAGTTTGTCAAGTTCCAGTTCCAGAGATTCACAACCCTGAACCTGCACCCCAGCAACACAGACATCAGCGTGGCCGTGGCTGGGATCCTGAACTTCTTCAACTGCACCACCGCCTGCCTCATCTGTGCCAAAGCAGAATGTAAGTCTCCCCACACCACTGCGCCCCGGACAGGATGGCCTTGCTGATTTCCAGAAACTGGCTCCATTATGCGCCTGGCTGGAGCCACACCAGGAAGGGGAGGCCTCCCTCAGATCATGGAGCTGGTAACTAGCAGGTTCAGGCATTCCCATATGTCCTTGGGTATTTGTTCATGTGTGTGTGTGTGTGTGTGTGTGTGTGTGAAAGACAGAAAATGCACGGCCCATGAGCACCCTTCACTCACTGGGTGCAAGCAGAAAAGAAAGGAACCAGGTTAGAGGGAAACTGGCCAACTGCCAAAATATTTTACATCTGCAAACTCAATTCCCATGTGTTCAGCCTCATTGTTAGAGGGAAAAGGAGAGAGAGAGAGGGAGAGAGAGAGAGAGAAAATATCAAATTGAATGCATTTGTACTTGATAGGTTGAGGAGCTTCTTCCTCTGGAGAGCAGGTTTTGCTGATGGAACAAGGTCCAAGGTCAACTCTTGATAAAGCATTTTTTTGCAAATACACAGTTTAGAAATGCATTTTCTCTGACTGTCAATTTGTGACATGAGTTTAGTGTTTATGAGATTTCGCTAATTTCAGCCAGTTCCTCCCTGTGAACCCATGCATCTGTGTGCTCCCCGTGGCAGCTGCACGGCCGGACAGTCAGCAGGTGCTGGCCTGTGACTTGCACACACAGATGACCAGAGCCTGAACCTGGCCTCTGGGCTTGCACAGGTCTTACCCTGCTGTTCTTCATGGGTTGCACTGGCAGTGTCTTCCATCCAGGCTCTGTTCTGCGGCTTCTCAGAACCATCTGCATTTTTACCTCCTCCTCCATCCAGCCATCCCAATAGCATTCAAAACAAAACCCCTCCTCCCTGTCACAGGTCAGAACCATCTGCATTACCAGACTTTTGCATCTGTTTGGACACCTGCACTCACTCTTCAGTGCAATTTTACTGAGTATTTACTCTGTGCTACCCAAGTAACAAAGTAGCAGAATCTCAATTCTATATGGTTTATGTATACCTTATTTAATTATCCCAACCGCTCCGTGTTTTTGGAGGTGCGAGAATTCCCTGACTCATAGTTGAGGAAGTTGAGACTCAGGTGAAGTGATTTGCCCAAGGTCATACAACTTAAGCAACAGGGCCCAAATCAAATGCAGACTTTCTCACTGTAAGTCCAGCACACATTCCTGAGCCCGACAGTGGCTCCAGACATGTACTGCCATCAACGTGCGATAGTCCTGAGTACTCTGTGCTAGGTGTCAAATGTGTGCGGTGGCTACTTAAGAGGGAGAGTGCATACAAGGGTACCAGGAAAGGCTTTGGGACCAGGACAGGGTTTCAGGGGGTTTCAAAGAATGAAAACGATTCGGATAAAGAGAGAAGAGAGCCTATGTATATGAAGAAAGCAGGAAGCCTCGTGCCATGCCTAGGAAGGAGGAGGTTGATGCCTAGAGTGGATACTAAAGGTGGAAACGAGTGGGGAAGGGAGCAGAGGACCTTGAGAAGCAGCTGAGGGAACAGGGACTTCAGGCTGTATCAATGGAGGGAGCTTGAAGGTCTTCCCCTGAGCAGTGTCCTCAGAGGAAAGGCCAATCTAATCATGGGTGTGCCATTCAGGAGAAGATTGTTTTGGGATCCATTATAAAGCATTGGCAAACTGGAACTAGATCCAAGGATCTGGGGACTCAGAGGAGAGAGAAAATTGGCTCCAATCCTTTTTCAATAGCCCGGTCCTAAGAGGGGTAGAAAGTTGGGCATGTGTGAAAACATGCCAGCCCCTCACTCAGTTGATCAACGGACATTTATTGGGCATCTCTTATGTCCTAAGTACTGTGTCCTAAGTGTGTCTTGTGTCCTAAGTACTGTGCTCTTCTCTTGGAGCAGAAAAGAATAATATAATCTTGCCCAAGTCTATAATTCCAGATACTCAAGAGGCTGAGACAGAAAGAGTATCAGTTTGAGGCCAACCTGGGCAGTTTAGTGAACTTAGAGACCCTGTCTCAAACTGTACATTTTAAAAAAGAACTAGGGTGTAACTCATAGTAGAGCACTTGCCTGGCACATAGAAGGCCCTGCTTCAAATACCCAGTATGAGAGAGAGAGAGAGACAGAGAGACAGAGAGACAATGAGAGCATCTTCCTTGTAGAATAAGCAGAACCTATGGACAAAAAGCAACTAAGACAGTAAAATGATGATCTGAGCTTCCAGAGAATGTGGTGCACTGGAGTCTTAGGAGTTGCAGGGAGACTTTGGCAGGTACTGACCAAACAGGGTCTATCCCCTTCATTTACAGAGGAGGAAACTGAGGCCAAGAGAACAGTGTAATAGGCCGAGGGGCCCATAACAAATATGGTAGAGCCATATTTGAGGAGTTGAACCTGGATCACAACCCAATGCGCTCTCACCACTGCACAAGTATTTCTCAGGCTGGGCTCCTCTAGATCTGTGTTGACCAGTGCGGCAGCCCCAAGCCACTTATTTAAATTTAAATCTGCATTCATTAACATGAAATAAAGATTTATTCCCTCAGTGTCACTAACCACATTTCAAGCGCTCAACAGCCAGCGCAGCTGGTGACTACCATAGTAGCTAGATAGATACAACATGGTTCCATTACCACAGAAAGCTCTGTTGGCCCACACTGCTCTGATGATGGTCAGTGGTTTACGGGCAGTGTGCTATACTAATAATCCTGCATTCTTTTTCCCCCTTGTAGAGTGACAATACACGATAACCTGGACTTTTTTGAGATGTCCTGTAGCCAGAAGAACTATTTACTTTATCATCTTCCAAATAGATTTGACCATGAACTCCAAAAGGATGCTGAGAAAAGTCCACAGGATGTTGACATTTTGTGGACTGCAGCTAAGAAATGCTATATTCTTCCCCAGTGTGGCAGCCTGATACCCATAAATGGTAACAGAATCAAGGGTTCTTCCCCGAGACTGACTGTCACCAGTCCACTCAGACAGGCCTGAACTGACCATGTACTATGTACCGTGTGCCATAGCTGGGGGTTTGACGGGTGGGGGTGGGGTAACGAGTGCAGGGTACAGAGGCTGAGCTCCCTGTCCTCTGATTTAGCCCTTACTGAGCTTTGGGAAATTAGTTGCTCCGTTTGTTAAATATCTGATATGCATTGAAGACTTTGTTACTGTTGATTCCCAGCCTAGGACTGCTTCCACTAGAACTAGGACATTCCCTGACATTCATTACATCTCCTTGTGGAGGCAAAATACCTTCCCTTATGTTTCCCATTTTACCTCTCGAATTATGCAAGTGCTGAGAACACAGCCTTGGAGCAGGTAAGAAGCTTCAGGTCACACCACTGGCGTCAGGCTCTCCCTTGTTTCTTCTGACTCTGGCTGGGGCTTCCTCCTCCTGCAGCACCTCCACCCTACATCTGTACAGACAGCCTCAGGGTAGTGGCTGGAGGGAGTGTGGGCCCTACCTAGCAGGGATTGTGTCCCGTGAAGGGCAGAGATCTCTCTAGAGCCGTGTGTCCATGAGGTTCCTGAGCACAGAGAAGGACCTGGGGGAGATGCGGATGTCCAGGTACCGGACGCCACCACCCAGGGGGCCTCAGCAGTCATTCTGGGCTGCTCTGCTCACAGAGCTGCCTACTGAGGCTGCGGAGGACTCTGGTCCCACCCACCAGGGCCAGGAGATGGAGGGCGGGGTGCAGCAGCGACTTCAAGGGCAAAGAAGATTAAAAATCTAATCAAAGGATGAGGAAATGAGGGACAGAAAGGAAACATGGCTCAGAGCTCAGGAGGAGATGCTCCTCCATCTCTCTTATTAATGCAGAGCCAAGAGACCCTGCGTGTAGAATTAGGAACAGGAATCTAATTCTATTTTTCAGTCATTGAAATTACGCCTAACAGAGATGATTCCATGGGGAATTGTGCTGCATTTTCTCCATCTTCCAAAAAGTAAATTTTTTTTTAATAAGCAAGTTTTGGACCAAGTAGAGATATATTATGGATTACATTATTTTCCTTTGATGAGAAAAATCAGAGTATCTGCAGGTGTTCATTTCTAATTGGACTGGGCAGGGAGGTAGGGTGAATAGCCCAGGGATGGCCATTCTGGTCCTTTCCATGGAACCTGAGGAGCTGGCTGTTTGAGGGGGCTTCCAAGGAGAGTGGGGCTTCCCACGGTGGCTGCTGGGGACCCTTAGAGCGATCCACCCTCCCACCATAAATCTACTTGTTATGATCCCCGGACTGGACCCAGAGAGCAGCCATACCGTGCTGTGTGTTTTCCTACGTCTTTTTCATGGCTCAAAAAATTCGTTTTAATATTTGCTTTGGTGTTTTTATGTCTTTTAAGTCCTTTTTGTGGCTCTGGGCCTTATGTCCCCATGTCTTGTGCCACTTATTTACTACCTGTGCAGTCCAGGGGAAAGTGGCTCCTGTTGCCTTTGTTTTAGTGTCTATAAAATGGGGACAATGTTCCCCCTCTGCTAGGATGGCTGAGGGGATTAATAGGATGACTGACATCTGTGCATGGACAACATGAGTCCACGGTAAGGAAAAGATTTGGATCCCTTTCAAATGCAGCCTGCCAGGACCTAGAGCGACGGTAAACCAACGTCTGGCCGTATCCTCCCCTGGCTGCTCTGTTCACCAAACATGGTCTCTGTGCTGGAGAGGAGCAGACTTCGTCACGAGGCAGTTCCCACCCCAGGGAGGAACTGTTCCCCCCAGAGATAGAGGCGGGATGGCTCAGTAAAAGGAACCAACCTCTGGAGCCAAACTGAGCTGCTCCACCACGTGGGAGCTGTGGTGGTGTAGAGTAGGTCACCTGCGTCTCTGAGCCTTCGTTTTGTCCTGGGTAACACGGAGGTGATTATACATATTGGAGCAATTGGGTGAGAAAGTAACTGAGCCCCAGAACGTGACACCCGTTGAATTACTGTTATTTTGTCTGACAGTCCTGGGTGAGGCAGGAGAATGAGGTGGTAGGCAACCATGCCCTGTGTGAGAGTAGCTACAGCCCTTGCGGACCTTCCTAGTATTGCCCATAGGAGGTGCTGTGGGAGGCCATTGCTCCTAATGATATAAATTAACCGTCCACCTGTGTGCTGACATTGGAAGGTGGCAGGCCTCCCATTATTGAACACTTTGCATGTGCTGAGCCCCACACTGATAGTTTTCATACGATCTCATTAAAATGTTAAAATTTTCAGTCCTGGGTTCTATTTCTAACACTCTAAAAAATTAAATTTTGTAACTTATTTACTTATTTATTGTTTGGTACCAGGAATCAAACTCATGATCTTGTGGTTACCAGGCAGGTGCTTGTGCCGCTGAGCCATATCCCCAGCCTCTAAATTCTGTAAGTTGAACTCATAACTTATAACTTCATGAGAGGCATGTAAGATGGAGTCTATTAACATTCTCCTTATGCTCATGAAGAACATAGAGCTAAAATTTACTTCCAAAGTCACATCTCCTTCTCTCCCTGGCCCTCTGAGCCCCATGGCCAAGGCAGAAGTGAGGAACTGTCCTTCCTGAGTTACCTGGGGGACCAAGACCTTCCACTGAGTGGTGAAGTGGGAGGCCAGGCCTTGGAGTCAAACCCTGGGTTTGGATTCTGGCCCATTTCCAGTTCACTAACTCTCTGACCTCAAGCCCTGGGTTTATCCTGCCCCTGTG
Source organism: Dolichotis patagonum (assembly GCA_004027295.1). Taxonomy (NCBI): domain Eukaryota; kingdom Metazoa; phylum Chordata; class Mammalia; order Rodentia; family Caviidae; genus Dolichotis; species Dolichotis patagonum. Next base: position 57,462 of record PVJX010001243.1, on the reverse strand, counting down.
ATCTGTCTTCACTCAGGAATGATGCTCAGGCCTCCCTCCTGGGGTAGCTGTGAGCACTGGCTGCCTCTGTCCGCGGGGCACCCAGGAAGCGCTGGAGGATAGTCCCAGGGCAGAGACCTGCTGTCTGAGCTGGAAACACTCACCTTGAAATTAGGAGGCCAGGGCCCTCCCCTCCTGTCCTTGCATCTTAGGAGAGATGGCCTCAATGGGGCTCAGTTAGCCCTCCTTTTCTCAGTCCATCGCTGCCCTGCTGCCCCCTGCCCCTCACCTGTCCCAGGGCCAAGCCAGGAGTGAGATGGGACAAGACTGGAAGCAGGGAAATGCACTGTTCCAGCAGCTGAACTACTTCTATGTCCCTCTCCACTTTGTGACATGACACCTGGAACCCTCACTTGTCAGAATCAGCTTGCGGAAAAGGTGTGATGGCTGCACCTAGGAGGCTCCATGTATGGTGCGGGGAGGGACATGCACTCTTCACACTGAGGGCTGGGACAGCATGCTAGCCCCACGCTATCTCTGCAAATCAGCTGCCCCTCTGATGGTTAAAGGTGCTGCCCACCCTGGGAATCAGCATTTTCTAGGGCAGTGCCCTGCTCAAGGGAATCAGGCAGACACAGTAGGCAGTCTGTTGAAAGAAAACTAATTTCCTTCCTTCCTTCCTTCCTTCCTTCCTTCCTTCCTTCCTTCCTTCCTTCCATTTCAGACAGGAGTCCTCTGTATCCCCTGCAGATGCATCTCTTAGGTATTTGTGCCCCTGACTGGGGTTCTGCTCAGCTCTGGCTGTGCTTTTCATGGCCTCCCCAGTGTCCTCCAGCCCCTCCCAGCCCCGTGCCTTCCAGTTGCAGAAGCAGCCCCCCCTTCTTCCCCCAGAAGAGCTGGCCTGCTGGGCCTCTCATCGATCCATCCTACTACATCCTGAGCGAGACTAATAGGTTCCTCAGGTCCCTCTCAGCCTCAGCCGTGGCAGGAGATCTGCTGCTGAGCCCGAGTCCCACGTGAGGGTTGGGCTGGAGCGGGGGACTGGAAGAATGAAGATTTGAATCCCTGGTGGCCACTGCTCCTGGTAAATCCCTTGGTTTTGTTAAACAGAGATGAGGAGAACGACAGGTGGGAAAGGTCAAACAGCACTGAGATTCCTTGTATTCTTAATATAGCTTGGTGATGCTCTCTTCTGCAAATCCCTTCCTCTGTCTTCAATTAAAAAATAACCTCTTCTAATTCACAGAGTTAGAGAATCTCTGGGCTGGAAAGATATCAGTGTTTTTCTAATTCAACTTTCCACCCACTGGTTTAATTTCCTCTACTCCAGTCCTCAAGAGGAGCTTCAGGCTCTACTTGACTACCTCCAGTGGTGGGGACCTCACCACTTCTTGTGCTGTTCACTGTGTCTTTAACAGCTCAAACAAGGTTCTTTTCAATGCTGAGGTGAAGTCTTGTTTCCGTGACTCCCACACACTCATTGTTCCTGGCTTTTGTCCTTGAGGTTGCCAAGAACAAATCCCTTCCTTCTGCTCTCCCCTAGTGACAAGGTGACAGCCACCTGACACTGCTGCTCCCTATTTGGTTAAGTTGAAGAGTCTTTATTCCTTCCCATTCTGTAGTTCAGTGCAGTCCATGCTAACACTGTGCACCCTGCATACTGGGGATGTGTACTGTGAAAGAATTCATGTATCAATCACACCCACAAATGACACTTACATAGGTCTACAAATGGTTCCTGATTTGTGATGGTTTGACTCACAGTTTTTCCACTTTACCATGGCGAAGAATGATGCACATTCAGGGGAAAAAAAAAGACTTGGAGTTTTGCATTGCGATCTTTTCTGTGGTTCACAAAATGCAGTCCCTTACTCTCTTGTGACACAGAGCAGTGGCAGCGAGTCACAGCCCACAGTCAGTCACAAGATCATGGGGGAAAACAACCTATACTCTGTGCTGGCTGTGATGTGCAGTAGGTTACATGTGTTGAATGCATTTTCACTTTACAGTATTTGCAGCCTACAGTGGGTTGATCAGGACATAACCCCACTGTAAATTGAGAATCATCTGCATGTTATCAAATATCTTACATGGTTTATAACAAGGGCTGTATTTGGGGGGTTGGATAATAAATCCTGTAAGAGGTAGAGAAGTGAGCTGTAGGTAAAGACTAGAAAAGGGAGAGATGTTTTCAGAGAGGAGAGGGAGTTGGCAGTGGATGGGAAGCAGGACTTGTTGAGCCCCTTCTCAATGGAGGTGTCCTTAACACTCCTTCAGTAACACAGCAGTGTAGTCATTCTGATGTCACAGACATGGACACAGAGGTGCCATGTTGCCACTCTACCTGCCTGGCAGGGCTGGAGTTGCATTCATGTCCTGATATTGTGCTTTTTTTTGTTTGTTTGTTGTTGTCACACACACACAAAAGAGGTTGGGAAAAGGTGTGACTCTGGTAGGGGATTCTGGGTGGGCTGCATACTTCCCCCAGGCCCAGCTGCTTCTTTCTCCTGCCTTGTCCCCACTCTGCCCCTCTGAACATGCAGGGTACTAGATGGGCTGGAGGGCTATATAGAGCCCATAAAGGGCAGCAGAGCACCCAAGGAGATAGTAGGCTGAGAATTGATAGGAGCACAGTCTCCAGGATGTCCGATGTCTGGGGGACTTCCTTCCCCTGGAAGCACAGCACCCTTCAGTTTTTAAGGGATAAGTGTGCTTGGGCTGCTTTTGTCAGCCATCACCATACTGTATATAATCTTGCTGTCTTCCCATGAGCTTCTTTGAACGCTCCCACTGAATTTCATTGTCAATTTGGAGACGCCAATTTCATTGCCAATTTGGCCTCTTTCCAAGCTAGGGTCCAAAGATTCTCCATACTACATGCCAGAACTCTTGGGGTTCATGGCACCATGCCTCCCTTGTTTACCCCTTCCCAGGTGTGGTCCTGCCTCAACCTCAGCATGCTCGGGAGATGGCGGAGGCCTCAGGAGCACTACCTCTCTGTCCTCTGGCTTCTGGTGTCTTTTGGGTCAGACCCTCAGACCTTTGTCCAAGTAGGGGTTTGCTTTTGACATCGTCTCTGAGGAAGGTTCAGTGTCATGGTTTCTGTCAGTGGCTCCCAAGCCTCATGCAATTATGGTTGCGACCAAATCTGGTGTTTGTGATTGGTTCGTTGTTTAGTGCTCAGATTGGTGGTGTGAGTGTTTCACCCTCCAGGGATGGATCTAGGATCCGTTGTAATGGAGAGAAGAAGGTGTGTATCTGTCTCTTGCTGGTTCAGGCTTGCTGTTTGCAGCTGGCCATAAATGGCTGCCCTGCTATGCCACACTGCCTTAGAGCCATCTGAGTATGGACGGAAACCTCCAGCCTATAAGAAATAAACCTTTTCTTCCTTCATTGGGTTTTGGGTATTTTGTCTCAGCAATGAGAAGAAAGTAACTAAGACATTCAGTGAATATTCTGCTTCATATAGGACAAAATGAAGCTGCACCAAAGAAAACCAAACATATCAGATTGCCAGACAAACTAGGAACATGATTTGCTGTGAATTTAGCTGTGTATCCAAGGACTCCAAGCTCCTAAGAGTAGGGGCTGAATCTGATCCATATACTCCACTCACTGCCTGGCCTTGCATTCCGGGCAGGTCAGTGAGTGTGGGTTGAGCAGACACTGGAGAAGGCTGCCTCTCCAGGCCTGCCCTTGAGCTGCTAAGGGGTTAAGTAAATATAGGACCAATGACATGGAGACAGCCTGAAGTTCCCAGCTTGTATCCCATGGTCTCTTGGGGTTCTCGCCCACTTCACAGACAAAAATTGGAGCCTCGGAATGGTTAGATGGTCTCTCAAGATTATGTAGTCTATGAGAGCTGATTGAGCTTGAATCCAGATCTTCTGGGTCAGGACTGAGAAGTGCCCAAGACATGAGAGCCACTCTAGATGGGATCCTGTGAAGAGGGGCTGTAGGGGCACAGATGGAGGTGAGCATTACCAGTCTCTGCCGAGGTGCTGCCTGGGACAGAGGAAAGGCCAACTTCATATCCTGGCTTGCACGGCGTGGCTCTTCATGCAACCTGTGTAAAGAACAGGCCCACGCAGGGCTTCTTCCACCCTACCACAACTGCCAGCTCCCTGGAAAGCTTTCTCAAAATAGTGCAGGAAAGTCAGAGTTCCTTCCTGTCTCATTGTGCCGGGCCCTTGCTCTCCAATGCTGGTGGTTCTTGTTAAAATACAAGAACAACAAAACCCACTGAACCATGAGCTTTCCTTCCCTAAGTCCCCACACACGTCACTGGGCCTCTCCAGTCACTAACTTGTTGCCCCTGCTTAGTTTGTCCCAAGAGACAACATAATCTCCTCAAAAGAGAGTTGGATGGAGATCAGAAAATGTGGATTCTGATCCCAGCTGTGTCCTTGTGTCTCTGTGTGGCCAGGCAAGTCATGTCATCTCTGTAACCTGAGAAGTCAGGTGAATGTTCTTCACTGCCCCCTCTCGGTCATCCTTTGATTTTTGAGAGTCAGAAGGATGCAGAGAAGATCTCTGGGATTCTATTTAAGACATCTTTGAATTAGGGATCTTCGAGTTGCCAGTGCACAAGAAACTAGCAGCCTGCAGATGTTTAAATGGGTAGAAACCAACCTTTGCCCCACCATCCATAGCATGTATGGCGAGTGACTCACCTCCCTAGCTCCCATCCTCCTCCTAATTCTGGGGCTTTTAGAGTACTGTTGTGAAGATTTACATGAGATAAGCCATGTAAAAATTTTAGCACATTAGCTGGAACATAACAAGTGTCTGATAAATGTTACTCATGTCATTGCTTTGGGAGGAAATGCCTACCAGTCTGCTTTCATTGGAGTCCAGGCCAATGCTTTCCTGGAAGGTGACCCTTCAGACACACACACGCATGCACACACACACACACACACACACACACTCTCCCCATCCTGCCTTTCCACAATCAGGGTTGCATGGAGACCCTCTTTGTCTTGGTGACATCATCAGGACCCGCTCCTCCTACAACTTCCAGGCAGCAAGTAACAAGGCATGGTGGAGGGAAGGGAGAGTGCTTAGTATTAGTGCACAGTCTCTTTTCATTCTGTTCTGGGCCAAGTATCACCTGCTGGAATGTAGTTGAAAGCCTGTTCTTTTATAATCATGATAAGACCATGTCTTAATGTAGCCATGGGGCTCTGAAGAGTTCAAAGATGTACTAGACCTGTTTTCTGAGCTTTGGGATCCCTTACCTCTAACATGAAGACAAAGACTTTTTCTAGAGCCCCTTAGAACATTTTTGTGCTGCCTCATTGAATGTTCACACCTCCCTGAGAGCTACTGCTGTAAAAGTCCTCACTTATATGGGGAAACCAAGGCCACAAGCAAAGATCAGGGAAATAGGGAAAGAGACCTGGATCTGGTGGGCTCTGAACCCACCAGCTCTTTGCCACTGGGTGCACTGTGGCGATGGTCTCACCTCATCAGGGAAGCCTTAAGATCTTTAAAAGGAAACTCCCGGGGGCTGGGGATTTAGCCCAGCGGTATAAACACCTGCCTGGCAAGTGTGAGGTTGCAAGTTTGATCCCTGGTACCAGAGAGGAAAAAAAAAAAAAGGAACTCTCTAGGGAATCAGGGAGAGGACAGGACCTTGTGAGCATTCCTTTTAGTGTAGTGAAATGCCAGGAGGCCAGGAAACCTCAGGTGATGTCATGGGTCCTTGGCACTGTCTGAGATCCCAGCACCAAGCCAGTGACTGTGCATCTTGTTTGGTCCCAGCATCTGTTGAGGCAGTCAGTCCTGCTGACCCTCAGGTACCGCCTCCTCTCTCCCTCTCCAGGCCTTTTAAACCTAGAGAAGCTGCTCCGGCAATTCCTGATCTCCAAGGACACACTCTCCGTCAGGATGCTGGATGACACCCGGGACCCCACCCCACTCCTCAAGGAGATCCGGGATGACAAGACAGCCACCATCATCATCCATGCCAATGCCTCCATGTCCCACACCATTCTCCTGAAGGTGGGAGTTGGCTGGGGGGTGGGGTGCTGGTGGTGGGGAGCATCTTCTCTCCCCTCTCTCCTTCCCTCAAGCATCTCCAAGCCATGTCTGTCGTCAGGCACGATCAGAATTTAAACCCTGACCGACCCCTCCTTGTGTTTCCTAGTAGAGCTTGCTTGCTCGATGCTATGGAAGTAGCTGCATATGTTGGTAGCCAGGATGATCACACCAGGGTGTGTTTCTGTCAGCCCTGTCTTTAATCTCAAGGCTGTGTTCAGCAGTTTACAAAGCATTTCTTTGTCATTTCCTGAAATAGACCTCCAGCGATGATGAGAGGTATATATGCTCTCTGACTCTGGGAGATGAGCAGATTTGTCCAAGGCCAATGCTGTGAGAAGTGGGGCCTGCTCTGTTCCATCTGCAAGTTAGGCAGTTTCTCCAGTGTTTCAGAGACAGCGGCAGGCTCCAGCCTGGAGTCAGGACACCTGGCAGGGGTGGAGGGTGAGGGTGTTGGAGAGAATAGTGCCGTGCTGGCAACACTCTGGACAAACTCCTAGGAATTGGGGGAGTTGCTCAGCTGGGCTGGTGGTCAGGCTGCATATGCCACCCCAGAGAGAGCAAGCTCCGCTTCTAGGCTGGGCCCTGGCTCCCCAGCAGCTCCCTCAACCTCTCAGGCACACTGGTTTCTTCTAATGCCATTTTAATTGCACGTTTAAACACAACCTGTCATCTTCCACAAGGGCGCAAGTCTCCTAGTTAACCTCTGCCAAACTGAGGAGCCTGGTGGAGACTCAAGTGATTGTCTCTTCCTCTCCTTCCGTTTCTCCTTCCTTCCCGTCTTCCCCTTCTCTGCTAGTGTTTGTCTGAGAGGTAATAAGTGATCCGAATGAGTTCTGTCAGTATAGAGAGCTGTCCCTTCAGCCTGTTGCTATAGTAATTTTCCGCAGCATGAAAGCCACATCTGTCTGCATGTCTACCCAGCTCAGTCACATCCAGCCATCCCCACACACACCTCTGAGGCATCATTTTTTTTCTCTTTTCTTCCTTTTTCTCTGTCTTTTCTTATGTCTGGAGCTATCATCAATGGAGTTATTAAGGATGGAAAAGTTTCTTAGGTTTCAAGGGCTGAATGTCAACCTTGAGGAACGTGAGGAGTAGAGAGTTTCCACTTAGTAGATGTAGATAAGTCCCTTCTCCCTTGCAGAGGGCAATAGCTGGACTTTGCCTGGACAGCTCCCAGGTGGGAGCATTGGGCATTGGCTCTTTATCCAGGATTATTCCATGACTTCTTGCATAAGAAGTTGGGCTCCCCCACCCCAATAATGTGACTAGTTAGCGAATTTTTTGAGTTTGTACTTTCAAAGGCTCATGGAAGAAAATAAATTTCATTCATAATCCCATCATCCAGAGGCATCCAAAATCTTAAATTTTGATGCCTAGCTTCACTGTTGCCGACATCTCCCCCCCCAATTTTACTACCCTGTACAAACTTTTCTGTAAATTGCTTTTTTTCTCACTTAATGATCTTCCATGCATTTTCTCCCTGTCATTTAGTATTTTTCTACAAATATTTTAATGGATGCATCATTTTCTATCATATAGATGTCCCATAATTTATTTAAGCAACCCTTTTATTGTTGGAGAAACAGGTTGCTTCCAATCTTTTGCCATAATAAATAGTGCTGGGATGCACATCATTGTACATAAATCTTTATGCAGATTCATGAATATTTCCTTGGTGTAAATTTCTGGAAGTAGAATTCTGAGTTAAAAGTATGCATACTTGTAAGGATTTGGGGATGATTTGCCGGGTTGCCTTTTAGAAGTCAGCCACGGTTTACTCATAGCGGCAGCATAAAGGTATCTTACTGCCCCCTTGCCAATAGTGAGAATTTCCGTTAAAAATGCTTTATGGGTTTATTGTTGTTGTTTCTTTCTCTTTTCCTCTTGTGTTTTTTGTGGCTCTGCTTTGAAGGAAACTCTGCCTGTAATGACCCTCACTAACACAGTTCTGCTGGGTGCTCTATGGCCATCTTTTCTGAGCCCCCTCTCTGCTCCTCACTTCTGAGTCTTTGGAGCCAAACTGATTCATGAGCCACATGACTAGCAAAGTGCCATTTCTTTGTTCCTGTCTGACATCCTAGTGGCCTCAGGCAGGCAGACCTGCCCTCTTCTCCGGCTTCCCTGGGGCTCCATGGTTCTCCCTCCTCGGGTCCCTGGGGCCTTGGGCTCTCCGCAAGGTTAGACTCAGTTTAGGAAAGTGTGAGTGTGTGAGTGTGCAGCCTGTGCAGGGGCTTCTGGGAGCCCCTGTATGCGCTGGGCGGCAGCCTCTATAGCTTGGCAGCCCTCTGCCATCTCTTGATTCAGGAGGATTTATGGAGTAATCCCCTACTTTATTGAGCGGCTGTTCCTGTAGCAAACTCCATGTTTACCCAGCATTCAGATCTTAAAAACCAAGAATCTCCTGTTTTATCTCTAGGACAGCAGATTTTACAAGATGGATTTTAACTGTTGTGCCTTCCACCCCCAGCCCACTCTTGCATCAGTGGGCTCTGGTGGTTCTGGGCAGTGTGGGAGGCAGCTGTCCTCTCTGTGGACAGTGTGATACGTGTGTGGGTGGCCGGGTAGAGAACAAGTGTCCTGCCATATCTTCATCATGCAGGTGGAGGAGGAGTGTAGCTCCGCTTAGCAGGAGAGGGAGACTCACCACAGAGGCTTTGTCCTCAGGGTGATCTTTTTCTTGTCACTAGCCCTTCTGAACTTCAGCTGCCCATTGGGATACAGTGGTATAATCCCTAGTCTTTTTCTCAAGTGGGCTAGAAGGGGTCCTAGAAGAGTGCTCACAGTTATTTGAGTTCCTTGGGAGATAAACTCCATGTAGGAGGAAATGCAATCATCCCTGGTCTTGTTTCTTCCCCATCTACCTCAACAGTCCTGACAAGAACACTGTCCCGGTGGTCTTGAGCTGCTGGATATATTATGAAAATCTAACCAACCGTCAGATGGGATGAAGGCCCTGGAGAGAGCGGGCTCATTATTTACCTGATCTACTTGTCAGTTTCTGTAGCACTCATCACCCTCAAAGCCAGGCACGCTGACAGGGAAAGTTGGTCAGGGGTATTTATGATAGGTACAGAGATCAGACAAAAGGCAGCCTTTTCTGAAGCCACAGTTCTCAACTGTGCTCCTGTGCCGTGATCAAGGGTGAAGCATGTGACAGGCAACTTGCTTTTCGTTACAAGTGAAGGTCCAGAGTTTGCAAATGATTCTCTTGTTTCCTGTATTATTGTAAATGCAGAATGAATCTCCCATGGGTAGAGTTCACTTGGGCATTGCGTATGGCTGACAGCCTCTTTTATCTATGCCAAGTCCCTAAGAGGATGTGTGTGCAGTTCCGCTGATACCGTAGTCCTCAAGGAGGGTATAGTGCGGTTAAAAGCATTGAATTAGGCTGCTGGCTTTTATTTCATCTTTTCCAGTATGCGTCATGTGACCTTATATAAGGCACTTAGCCTGTAGTCGTTTTAATTTCCTCTGCTGCAAAATGGGAGTGGAGGAAGAAAACTAGTGTCTACTTCATATGGTTAATTCACGTAGAATGCTTCATAGAGGCTGGCACACATGGCATAGTGGGTAAATGTTAGCCATTGATACTGGTTGTTAATAGTTATAGAAATAATTGTCTGTTTTCTTATTTACTTCATTTCTCGTGAAGCCATTTTAGTTTCCATAATATCCCTTATACCCATGGGACTGTGTTGTGCATGAGAACTTGAGCTACTGTGAGTACCCCTGTGGGTAGGCAGTAGGGTGAAGGTGTAAAGACCTGCTCTGAAGGTCATTGTTTCTGTGCTCCATCCTCATCCTCCAAGATCAAAAGCAAGATAAGACTCAACTAAGACATCCTACTCGGCCTCGTAGTGACGGCAGTGGGCCAGAAATACTCCCCTTGGAGCCCTTGCTGCTCTTTTGCTGCTGGTGACTTTTTGGTATCTAATTTCCTTCTCTTCACTTTGCAGGCAGCTGAACTAGGGATGGTGTCAGCCTATTACACATATATCTTCACTAATCTGGTAAGACATTTTCACTGCTCGCTTACTTGGTATAAGGTGTTGTCAGTAGTCAGGGATAATGGGTTGTGATGGGCTGAAGCCCAGGAGATAATGTGTGGGCAAATAGAGGCAGAAGTGCAGAAACCAACCAAGAACCAGGCATCCCACAAACATATGGAACCAAAAGCCCACTGGGATTCGCATCTCAACAATTCCAAGTCTGGGAGGAATGGAAATTTGGATGTTCTAATGCCACTAGCTGTATTGCGTGGATTCTTCTGGACAGGAAAATGATGGGTGAGCCTCCTCAGTAGCTCCATTTAGTGGCTTGGAGTCTGGTCTCTAACTCACCAGCCTCCTACCCGTGGTAACTCAGAAGTAGGGAAGCCAGGGTACAAGAAGTACGCATGTGTGTTTTAACTGGACACACATCTAGAGGCTGTATCTTAGCCATATCACCATATTTTGAAGTTGAGAAAACTAAGACATGTGGATTTTATTGAATCAGGTTTAAATACTAACTTTGCCAAATACCAATCATGTGTCTTACACTATACCACTGAGCTTTGGTCTTTGTCTGTAAAATGGGGATATGAACAATTACATTACTGAACTGTTGTGATTTTGAAATAATGTTATTTTTAATCTGCATGGGAGCATTTTAAAATTGTAAAACATTAAATGTGAAAGTTATTGTGACATACAGACACAATCAAGCAGAAATTAGGAATGACCTCAGAAAATACGCTTTTTAAAAGATATAACTTTTTATTTTGGAATACTTATATAATTCCTAGGAAGTTGCAGAAATAGTCCTGTGTACCCTAAGCTGAGCTTCCACCAATAGCTACATCATATGTAATTACAGTGCATTGTCACAACCAGACTATCAGAACATCAAATTCATTAAAGTACATAGAGGCACAACTGTTTCATGCTGCAAAGACCTTCCTGAGGCCACTGCTTCATAGTCGCATCTGTCATCCTCTTCTCCACCATCCCCAATCCTTAGCAGCCATTAAGTTCTATAATTTTATGATTTTGAGAATGTTATATAAGTGAAATCATACATGCATGACCTGTGGTTGGCTTTGATTTTTCTCATTCTGTGTAAGGCCCTGGAGATCCACCCAAGTTGTTACATTTTTACTGATGAGCAGTGTTTCTTGGTATCCACATACAGTTTGTTCAGCCATTAACTAGGTGGGAGGCACTTTTGTGGTCTTCAATTTTGGGCTGTCACAAATGGTCACTCAGAGAAGAAGTTTATTTTATTTTATAAATTACTCGATCAGGTGATCCCTTCACCCAGATTTGCTTTTGAGCACCTGCTGGGTACCAGGTACAGATCCAGGCTTAAGATGAGAATAATAAGAAAGTTGTCTCCTTTTGCTTCAGCTTGAGTATAGATGGCTAGTTCCCTACCACAAGACTGCTAGCGCACTGGTTGACATTGTTTATTGAAGTCCAGCAATGCATAAAGAAGAAGCCCACACATATTGTTTGCACACACTGCACAGAACTTTCTGCAGAGGGCATCCTCACATCTAGTAATAAAACATCACCAGGAGCCCTCTTGCACCCCTCACAATGTGAAACAGAATGAATGTCTTTGTTTACTGTTTTTTTTTCTTTCTATCTACCACTGCTGCTGTAAATCAGAGCATTAACATGTAAAAGAGGAGAAAAGGATTAGGCTATTCCCAGAGCAATGCAAAAGCATTTGCTTAAAGTAAGGAGGCATCTGGGGCAGCCTGGGCAAATTGGCAGAAGAGTAAAGAGAGATTAAAGTACAGTTGTGCTCCATTTGGGGAGCCTGGGAGAGTATGGGAAGGAGGAATAAGGGTCTGCCTGCACCATGCTAGTGTTTAGGGGAGACTCCTTGCCTTAGATAGCAAAAACAGCAGAGGGGGGAGGATCATGGTGTTTGGGAGTCACGGAGAATTTAACAAATGGGAGGAAGGGGACCAGTCATTCAGAATATGGGCTCCAGTGACAATAAGACCCTGCCAAAGGTCAGGTGGACATGCTTTGCTTAGAGATTTTAAGAAGGCAGCATTGTACACACTGCAAGTCACCATTCCCACTGTCAGAAATAAGAACAGTGGTGATGATGTTAAGTAGAAAAAGCACTAGCCTGTGAGAGGACACCCAGGGTCAGTTCCTACTATGCCCCATACTCACTCACTCTGAGACTTTGAGTAAGTCACCCTGACTCTCAGAGCCTCATTTTGCTCATTTTAAAAGCAGGAATAACAAAACTCAAACCATTATATGGGGATTAACCACAGTTCTTTAAGTAAAAATGCATTGTCAGTTGGACATGGTGGAACATGCCTGTAATCCCACCACTCCAGGAGTGGCAGTGTGATCACCCTTGAGGCAGGAAGATCATAAACTTGAGCCCAGCCTTGACAACTGTTATGGTTTGTGTCTGGATATCCTCCCAAAGCCTCATGCAATCATGGGGGGTGGGCTTTTAAGAGGCAGTTAAATCTGGAGTTTGTGCAACTAAGGGTATGAGTGTAACATCTGCCTTAGGGCAGGTAGCCTGCATGCAGTATAAGATATAGAAAGAGGTTTGTCTCTCTCTTGTTGCTTTAGCTATTTTCTGCCACCATGAACTATTGCCCCTCTGCCATGTGCCCCCTTGCCTTGTAGCTAGCCAATTATTGACTGAAACCACTACAAACTGTGAGCTAAATAAACTTTTCTCTCTTTAACTCTGGATATTGTATATTTTGTCTCAGCAACAAGAGAAAAGTAACTAAGACAGCAACTTAGCAATTTAGTGAGACCCTGTCTCAAAAGTGGGGGATGGGGACTGGGGATGCAGGTCAGTGCAAGACTCTGGGTTCATTCTCTAGTACCATTAAAAATTTAAAGAAAAAATCATTGTAAACCTCAAAGTTCTATGTGTTTCCAAGGCATTGTATTTTTTTAGCACAACACTACTATAGTTTTCAGTTTTTGAAGAGCTTGCCTCCTTTTCAAGTGGGTGCAGAATAGTAATCATTCTGGGAGCATGCCTCAGAGAATTTTCAACCTGGAATTAAAAAGACTCACATAGTTTGTGGGTTTGCAAGGGGAAATCAGAAGAGTAACTATTTGATAGTTACTGGTTGAATAATAGCCAAGAAAATAGAAGCAGAATCATCACAAAAATTATTTGGTGAATGAATATTCTATTAAGCTTCTCATTAGTGCCTTGGCTTTCTAGAAAGGTCAGGGCTGTAATGCTTTTAGAGCCATCTTCTTGCTCCATTGCTGTTGGAGTTTGGGGCCAGAGAAGCAGTCAGTTTTCTTGACACTATGCAATACCTGACACCCACAATTTAAAGGAGGAAAGGTTTAATTCAGCGCATGGTTTCAGGGGATTCAGTCCAAGATCAGCAGGCAGAAGGGCATGGTGAGCAAGGCTGTTAAGTTCATGATGGTCAGGAAGTGTGACAGAGGACAGTACCTAAGAAGAAGTCAGGGCCAGACATGACCCATGGTTATGCTTCCATCCATCCAGATTCACTCAGAAGAATGCTGCATCCATCCACTGGTTGGATCCCAAACCAGTCAAGTTGACACTTCATCCTAGTCACCACATCCCATTCCCTGTCAACTTGATGCCAAAACACATCTCCTTAAGTTGTATTTAATCTGCAAATAAAGACAATAAAAAGTTCATAATTTGGTCTAACAATACAGCTATCATGCATATAACCAGTAATGCAACAATCTCTTCCACAGATTCTTAATAGTTCTAGCATTTTTCAAAAGTTTAAATCCAGGTCTCCTCTGAGACTCAAGACAAACTCTTACCGTGAATCTCTGTAAAAGTAAAAACAAGTCACATAGTCCCCAGGTATAATGGCACAGTATAAACATTTCTGTTCCAAAAGGGAAGAACAGGAAGATAGAAAAGAATTGGACCAAAATAAGAGTGAAACCTAGCAGGAAAATTATTCTATCCTGCAGCTCTTTATCCAGCATGTGGGACATGGTAGTGAGATGTGAGTTCCAGAAGGCTCAGCCAGCCTTGTCCTCACAGCATTGCTGGTTGTAGTCATATAGTTTCTCTCTGGGACTGTCTTCACTCTTGAGCTGCAGCTTTCCTTTGCAGACTTTCCACATTCCTGGCATCTTTTACCTTCTTTGGGTCTTCACTGTACCTTTGACATTCCACCCAAACAGCCACAACTTTATAGAGAAGAACAAGTTATCTGTTGCATTTCTCTAGTCCCTTCCTCCAAACATGGATGCCACCTGGGCTTTCATTTTTATTTATTCCTTCTCCAAAATTCTTAGGTAACCCCATCATGTCCCATCTCTCTGAATTCTGTGACACTGGCGCATATCAGCTGTTTGAAAACCATCATAGTGAACTGAAAAAGACCTTATTAGACAGATCTAATATTCTAGTGCAATTATCTACCTGCTGTGCGATCCTGTGAAAGCTACTTTAACCTTCCTGAGCGTCAGGGACCTCTTCTGTAAGTGAACATTAATAGTCCTTGTCTCAGAAAAAAATACACAATCAGAAATTGTCTTGCAATATGAACTTAGTAAAGAGTAGTTCTTGTTTTTAAAAGTCCTGTTTTTGCTTCTCATATACTAAAAGAAATAGGAGATGCATATATTTCTACCCAGCGTTTAATGGCTTGTAAAAACAACTCCAAAAAATGCTGTTTTATTTATTTCCAGAGAATGAATAAAACTAAGTAGCTCAGTTATTGTGCATGACTGAACCTACCATTGCAGAGGTTGTGTTGATAATTACTGAGTAATTGACCAAGTTCCCATACCTCAGTCCCATCGCGGCATTATGAAAGCTGATTGATTTAGGCCATCTGTAATGACTGAATTAGGTTGACTGCTCTAGATTTGATCAGTTGGTTGCCCATCACAAGAGCTACGGTGAAATGACCCATCCTGAGTCAGACTTCCAAATCTTCAATTCATTTGACCTACCAAAACCAGTTTCTTTCCCTATCGCAGTCTAGGCAGAAAAGAGAGTGAGCATGCCAGCCCTGGGCCAGGAGAGACAGAGGGGACTGACACAACAAGAGATGAGTCAGAGGAAGCTGACGCTGCTGAGAAGGCCCTGCAGTTGTTACAGTACAGCCAGGGAGGAGCCGGAGGAGTCCAGGGAAGAACCAGCCTGTGGGCCCTTGAAAAGCTCAGCTCAGCTCACTGACAAGGTGTGTTGTCAGGTAGTGAAGAGACACTGTAGCAGGTGGGGAGAGACCCATGTACAGGGACAGACCCTGCAAAGGAAGAGATCGGCGACCGGAAGTGTGTCGATGTTATAGCACCCAGTCGTAGTGAACAAATATCCATCTTTCGTATTACCTATTTCAAGACAGGGTTTGAGATGGTTTGATTGATGAAGCAGCTTCTTGCCCTGCTTTCTGGTTCTCATGGATCAGGCATCATTGCCCACAAAGCACATCCCTGACGAATAGGTGATGCTAGCACCTAGCTAAGGTGAGAGCCCAGGGAGCAAGGGGTCCAAAGCACCGGAACCTAAAAGGTGCAGTCAGGGCTGAATGTGTACTTGGCTAGAGGTCAGGCCTGGAGAGAGGACCCTGGAGGAAGTCGGAGCTGGCTAGCTGATCAAGGTAAGAGCTCCAAACTTTAGGTCACACCAAGGGATGGGCCAAATGAGGCACAAGCAAGGCAAACAACATTACTGGGCGGAGTCACAAAAGACTTAGATGTATATGCAGCCCAGAGAACAGGATCCGTCCAGAAGCCACTCAGTCTGACCACCCTTCCTTCCCTCCTTCCTTCTTCTTTCCTCCCTCCCTCTCTTCTTTTCATTTTTTAAATTCTGTATTGTGGTAAAGTATACATAACATCAAATTTTCCATTTTAAACATTTTTAGCTGTACATTAAAACACTATTTAACAGTGGCATTAAAACATTCACATTGTAATACAACCATCACCGTTATTGTTTGTAAAACTTTCCCTCAATCCAGACAGAAACTCTATGCCCATGAAACAACAACTCCCCATTCCCTCTCCCCCAACTCTTTTTCTTCTCTATGAATTTCCCCACTCTAGTCATCTCTGCGTATGAAACATTCCCTCTCCCCATTCCCTCCTCCTCCCAGCGCCTGACAACCACCATTCCGCTACCTGTATGAATTCAAAGTGCACTTTGTATAAATAGAATTATATAATATTTATCCATTTGTGTCTGGCTTATTTTTCTTAGATTACTGTCTTTTAGATTCATCCATGTGTTTTAATTTCCTGCCTTCTTAAGCTTGGGTGATATACCCTTGTTGGTATGCGCCACATTTTTTTAATCCATTAATTCACCTACGGACACTTGGGTTGCTTCAGCTTTTGACTGTATGAACAAAGCTACTGGGAACATACACAAATATCTGCTCAAGTGTCTGCTCTCAGTCTTTTTGGGTATATGTGTAGGAGGACAATTTCTGGACCATACCGTCATTGTATCTTTAGTTTACTGAGGAGCCACTAAACTGGTTTCTGGAGTACCTGCACGAGTTTTTGTTCCCATCATTGTTGTGCAAGGGTTCAAGTTTTGCTATAGTCTTACCAGGACTTATTTTTCATGTTTTTTTTTAAATAATAGGTGCGAAGTGGTCAGATGTGTTTCTTATTTTCATTTGGAGTTTGCAATTGAAAGAAGCAAGACCACATGGCTGTAGTTAAAGTTCCTGCTGCTGAAGAAGCTTTATAAGGGAAAGTAGCTGGTGTCTTTTCATCACTCAGGACAGGCAATATTCCCCAGCCCAGGAGTGGATGAGCGGTGTAGCCCTGGGACTCTTGGAGCTTTGGTTTCCTCATAGATAAGATGTGAATAATAATATCTGTCTTTAAATTTTTTTGGTAAGAATTGAAAATTAGCTGTTGATAACACTGCTTGTTTCTGGTATGCAATGCTAGCTGTTGTAAATGATCAGCCTCCACATTGCCTAGATTCACACAGTAGAAGTACCCTTGACCCTCGGTATCTCTGGGAGACAGGTTCCAGGAGTCCTGCTGATTAACAAATCTGCAAAGGCTTAAGTCCTTTGTATAAAACAGCATCATATTTGCTCCCATATACTTTAAATTATCTTATATTACTTTTAATGATGAATGCTAAATAATTACCATGCTGTATTGTTTAGGGAATAATGACCAAAAAAGGTATCTACATGTTCACTACAGAACCACTTTTCTCTGAATATTTTTTATCTTCAGGTGATTAAATTCATGCATGAGGAACCCACAGAGGCAGAGAGCTGACTGACTATCAATTACTTGAAATCCCTAAACTGTGGAAAATCAATGGGTAGCCTTCCACTAGGTTATTCAGAGGCCCAGGTTTCTAACTCATAAATGTTTCCTCTTAAAGGCCAGAAGTGGAGAAAAATATGGAAGATCACACACAGGAGGGTTTATGGTTGAGGCCTAGAAAGACAATATATCTTTTCTCACAATTCCTCCAACTGGAACTTATAGGCAGCTGGGTAATGTAGTCTAGCCCTGTGTCCAGGAAGAAGAGGAAACAGATTTAGTGATCAGGAAGCAGTCTCTACCACATTCAATTCTTAATCATTATCACACATCTCCTTTGTACATGCCAGGAAAGCAGTTGCCTCTTAGCCCAGCATTGGCTGTTTAGAGGAAAATTGATCCTAAGAGTGGAGACTGGCACTTAGTTCTAAGGTTGTTGGCTCCCCTTTCTGTGCCCGGAGTGCTCTCATCTGGGTGGGGCACACTCAGGAGCGAACAGGTGCCCTGGGCTTTTCTGACCTCCGGTTTGGAAGAGAGTCCTGTCCTCCAGGCAGCCTCTATATTTGGTTAAGGAACTTTTTTTTTCATAAGATTGATGGAAGTTTAAAAAGAGGACTTGAAAAATTAAGGGCCTTTGGGCAAAGCACTGTCTGCCATTGAGACAGTGAAGGTGGCTGATACTATCTGAAAAGAAGAGGTGAGGGAGGAAATTTCCGTTTGAGCTAATAAATCTGGAGGGATTATCCAGCTACTAATGAACCTAGGGAGAGTTGCAATCACTACCTAATAGAAAAGATAAAAAATCACCCTCAATCTATTGTTGAGAGCACACAGATGGGCTCTGCACCATAGGAGGCAGCGTCTGCACTGGCAGTGACAAGGGTAGAGATTTAAAGGTAAGGGTTAAAGCTCATGTGATATCAGTGAGGAGGGGGACATCATCATGCCTTTGAAGAAGCAGACTGTGCAATTTGTTGGCCCCATGGGCTGTTCTCAGCCTTGTAGGTGGCATGCCACCACTGCTGTTTCACTGCCTGCCCCCACTGACCAGCATGCCCTGCTCTGTGCGTGCTGCCCCCCGCTGGAGGGAAGGCTTCCATTTGTGGGATGCATATAGAAGCAGTGACACCGCTGAGTTTTTCCTTTGGTGAATCTAGGGAGACCAGCAGAACACTGATGATGCTATGTTGGAAGGCAGGGGAAGGGTCACCCCAGCAGAGAGCTTGTCACAGAGACTTGACGCTGGGACCAGCAATTGGGTGAACAGAAATTGATTCCATCAGCCAGGTCCCAGTGAGCCCTACAGCAATAATTCCTCTAGGTCTCATTATCTTGTTTAGGCAGAATGGATCCGTGCAGCCACTCTTCTCCTCTGGGTTCATTTTATTATCAAGTATATCTGAGGCTGTGTTTACGTGTCCAAAAGTTTATCAGAGAGATTAACTGTAAGTAATTAAACTTGCTAAAATTATAACAGAAAGAGGAGCTAGAACAGACAGAGGGAGAAGTAGTTGATTGCAGGAGAAAGTGAGAATGCTGCCACCCCACTCTTCCGCTCCTTTCTTGGCAAGTCATCCCTACCCATCTTTCAGGTCTCATTTTAATGTCACTTCCGCAAGGAAGTTTTCCCTGACACACACTAGACTGAGACTGTTGTCACATACTCTCACAGCAGGCAGCGTCTGTATTTTGTAGCATCCATCTCAAGTGGGAATTCTTTCTTCTGTATCTGATTCTTGCTAAATCTGAGCCTCATAAAAGCAAGACCAAGCCTGCCCTGTCCATCACTATAACCCCAGTGGCCTCTGGGAGAATAATAGATATTCAGCAAACATTTATTTTTTGGATGAATAGAGCATTTCATCATATTATAGAGTTCTTAGATGAGAAGGGCTGGCCAGGTGAAAGAGCTCCCCTCCTTGTATCCAGCAGGAATTCAGCTCATCCTAACCGAGCCCTGAAGCACAGAGGAGTCCAGTTGGCTGTGTGCCCCATCTTCCTGTCCCCCAGGACAAGATGGACAGAGTGTTGGCTGAAGGATGCCCAGAGCTGCAGCTGAAGTGAGTCCATTCTCAGGGGCTGCTGTAGCTCCCTGGCAGCATTCCTCCTGTATGAAAGAGGCCCTCCTTCCTGGGGTCCCATGGTTAGAAGGCTCCCACGGTCAGGTACAGGGGCAGACAGACTCATGGGCTGGGAGAGTAGAGCTCTCCTATCAGATCCAGATGAGTAGCTGGAAATATGAGTAGAGCAGGACCATTCCACTTCTAGGACTGGCTACATCTCCTGTCTTTCCCCAGGGAAGCTCTGGTTTATTTCTTTCAGGTCAGTGGTGCTCATTACCTTGGAAGAGACAATTGTTGACAACAATCCAAGTGGTGAGCTCAGAGCCAGGGATATGTGACAATCAGCCTAGAGCAAGAATTTGTGACAAGCTAAAGGTGCTGACTCAGCTCCACTTGGGACACAAGCTTTTCCTCTTGTCCCTTACACAGGACAGGGAAGTTAGTATGAAGCTGCATGACATCGGTTAAGGTTCTTCCCACTCCCCAAATACTTCCCACCCCCACAGTGCAAGTGCCGTAATTTCCCATACTATTATACATTGTGGGGGACGGATGAGACATTGCATGACTACAGGTGTGTGCTACTGTGCCCAGCATTCTCACCCCTCATTGAATATTTTTATTCTTATGCCTCAGTTTTCTAATTTACTTTCTCTAACATTCCAAAACTCCAAAGCTCTTACCAGAAAAGTTTTAAATTCGGCTTCTCATCCAGCTGGAACCACAGTTCCTGGGACATTTGAGCACATACACACACGTGTATCCCTAAGCACACTTCCTACGCACATGAATACAAACCAGAGCCACAGTCTATCAGCTGGACAGCTTTCTAGTGCCAGAGCAATTGACTCTAAAGTGTAGTTTATTATAAAATTATTAAGACTACCCATATATTTCAGCTTTATGGAGCCCTTTAGGAAAGCCACTCTGCATACTATAATATGCTTTGTTGAATAAACGTGTTTTTAGAGCAACTTGGAATAGAGTAATGAAGTGCACGCCCCATGTGTCTCTCTAAGCTGGGAAAGAACCATTTCCACCACATGTGAACTCTGGGAAGTGGCAGGTCCGGTAGTGACAAGTGTCTGCTGGGTACACACAGGCACGATAGTATTTTAAGGGTAAACAGGAACTCTAACCCTGTGCTTTTCAACTCTGCTAACTTGCCTGTGTGTATCCTATGAACGAGGTGGTTAGAAAATGGGGATATACTAAGGAGAAGTGCAGGGACAATCGGAATGCAGGGTTCAGGAAGCATTAACTGAGGGTTTGAGGGTCTTGGGCTTGTTTCATTTGTTTATTCATTTGCTTTTGCACTTGGGGAAATGGTGACTAATAGCCTGAAGCTCCTTGGCCCACATTACAGGATTATAAAATACAGAGCCAGCCAGCTATGATTAAGCAGCTTCTCTGTGGAAAATGCTGAATCAACTACACATATACAGCAAGTGACTATTAAGCACCTTCTGTGTGGTGGGGAATATGAGGACCAGTCTAGTGTGGTCTGGCAGGATGTGTCTCCATGAGACTTTAGTTTAGCAATGCAAGGTGTGGGAGCCCATACAGGGAGCGTTTAGATCTTATTGAGGAGCTTGGAGAAAGTTTTACAGATGTGTTTTCTTTATGGAAGGATGAGCAAAAGATGAGAGTAAGCAAGTGATTGTAGGCAGAGTAGGTCATGGTATCGAGGGTGACTGGAGCAGATGTGATAGACAGAGGTGGCACTGAAATCAGGAAAGGAAGGTTCTGGGCAGATGGTAGCCTGTCTGCTGTACAGAGTGACCAGAATTTCAGCATTAGACCTTGCATCAAAAGCCCAAGGTCTTCATTGGACTGTCCCACGAAAAGTGTGTGTGATTTTGGACAAGTCCTTTCTCCTCTGTGCATAAGTCAGAGGACCTTGAAAGATCTTTTCACTCTGAAATACAGTTGAGTTTATGGATTAGATGAATATACAACAAATGGCTCAATGGATTTTCCTGCTCAGTCTGCTTTTCACTGAAGCAGGTAACTTCAGTGTCCCCTACTCCATGGTTTCTGGTGTCCTCATCTGGCTTGCTCATCCCTCCAGTGCCCTCAGCTGTGCAGAACCCCCAGTTGGGAGGTACCTGAATGGGCTATCAGGATATCTCACTCACCTTTGCCTAGAAAAATACCTGTCCTGCGTCCCATGTCCCTACCCACCCACTCCTCATGGCCCCAATAGATAAAAATCCCTTATCTGAAAATCCAATTCATACCAACATGTTAATTAATGGCTGATGACAGCATTTTGTTTTGAGATCATGTACCTAAATCTGGTCATCATACAGCTGAGGAAACAAACTGAGGAGAAAAAATGACTTGAGTAAACTTTCACAGTGAGGCAGGGGTGGAGAGAAGAGATCTCCACCCCTGTGGGCTCACATGCACTGGATCTAGAATAAGCACTTACTGAGCTATGTGTTGGGGATACAATGATGGAAAAGTCCTGACCTTTGAGGAGGCCATGCTAGAAGGGGTAAATAGCCCACATAGATTATTATAAGTAGGTTCAGTCAAGTGATGAAGAGATATAACAAAGGGTATTATGGAGTCACCAAAGAAGGGCCTCTGGACTACTGTGGCAAGTTTGTAGAAAATTTTCTAGATGAGGCCTCACCCTGTGGGCTTTGAAGACTCAATAGGAGCTAGGGAGATAGTGAAGGGACATGAGTAGGATATTCTAAGTAAAGGATGTAGTCATGCAATGTCTCATCCATCCCCCACAATGTATAATAGTATGGGAAATTATGGCACTTGCACTGTGGGGGTGGGAAGTATTTGGGGAGTGGGAAGAACCTTAACCGATGTCATGCAGCTTCATACTAACTTCCCTGTCCTGTGTAAGGGACAAGAGGAAAAGCTTGTGTCCCAAGTGGACCTGCATCAGCATCTTTAGCTTGTCACAAACTTTTGTTCTAGGCTGATTGTCACATCCCCCTGGCCCTGAGCTCACCACTTGGATAGTTGTCAACAATTGTCTCTTCCAAGGTAATGAACACCATTGACCCGAAAGAGAAATAAACCAGAGCTTCCCTGGGGAAAGATGGGAGAGGTAGCCAGTCCTAGAAGTGGAATGGTCCTGCTCTACTCATATTTCCAGCTGCCCATCTGGATCTGATAGGAGAGCTCTACTCTCCCAGTCCATGAGTCTGTCTGCCCTGTACCTGACCGTGGGAGCCTGCTAACCATGGGACCCCAGGAAGGGGGGCCTCCTTTGTGCAGGAGGAATGTCAGGGAGCTACAGCAGCTGTTGAGAGGAGCCGAAGGCAGTAACACATACACAGCCTAAGCTCCAAAATGCCAGATGATGTGGACTCACTTCTGCTGCAGCCCTGGACATCCCTGAGCCAACACTGTCCGTCATTCTTACTGCCAGCACTCGCAGATGGTGCCTCTTATTCTTTAGAACCTCTACACATCTCCCTCTTTACTCTGACAGTACCTGGCACAGGGCTGTCGACCAGGAGCCATTTGAATCAAGCTACTACCTTTCTTGACTGGCAGGATTATGACTCCACAGTAAGTCTTGAGAGAGAGGAGGAGAAGAAAGAATCTCAGGGATAGGGCTCTTCCCTTGGGAAGGCCAGGTAACCAAATGAATTACCCCCAAGCTGATGGGAATTTCCTCCAGGAACAGCCGTATTTGAGACACAGTTTTTCTCTTCTGCTCGCTACCCATAGCCGGAATTAGTCTCAGCGGGGGCTGATTAATCAGAACATCTGAGTTGGAAGGGGGCAGGAGGCATTGTTGTCAATTATCCCGAAGAGGAACCAGTCATGGAGTGCAAGATCACTGAAAATGGAAATGAACTAATTAGGCCTTTATCCCTCCCAGACCTTGGGTGAGGAGGAGGAACCAGCACCTGGGCCTCTCACAGTGAGATCTAGTGACTCAAGGTGAGGCAGGAATTTCCAGCTCTACTTGATTCCTAACTACATGGACCAGGAGTATGAGAGCAGAATGAATATTGGCAGGAAAACCAGGAGGAACTGAAGAAGCATTGGACAAGGATGCTGAGAAAATAGTAAGGTGAAGAAACGCTGCTTTACTTTGCAGGAACCAATTATCCAGTAACCCTTTTGCCAATGTTTGACAAACAGCATGATAGTGAAGATAAATCCCACGGGACTCCCACAATCAAGTTTGAGATTTTTGTGTATCGTGTATTTAATAAAATTGAAACTTGTTCTTGTTCCTGCCCACAACTCACACGCGTGTGCGCACGCTCACTCACTTGTTCATTTCCTCTGTGCCTGTGTGTGCTGGTGTCTGGGTTCATCAAGCTGTATGCAGGAGCTCTGGGGACCACGCTGGTTCTGTGTCTGGAAGAGTAAAGGAAATGTCCCCTCTGATTGTCTGGTACCATTTCCAGAGAAGGAGAGACTGCCTTGATCTCTGACACAGAGCTGTTAAGGATTCAGACTAATTCAGTGAGAGACGCCCTAGCCTTCCCTTCTGTGTACAGATCAAGCAAGCAATCTCTAAAATGTCCATAATAGAGAAAATTATTGATAAAAACCTACCCATTTCCATAAGCTGGAATGGTAATAGTCATTACCCACTTGGTTCTGAAGACAGCAAGGTGATCAGACCCATACCACGCACTCTATGCAGTATCGCCCACCCTGACCGACCTGGTGTTCTGAGTCTGCACACTGCGAAAGTGAAGCTCTCAGAACTGTGAGAATCTTGTCTAAGGTTCTCCGGTCACACGGTGGGTATGCGAAGTTGCCTTTTCCCTCCGAGCCCACATCTTGTCCTTATCAAAATGATCTTTTTGGCTTGTCCGTTCTGTGTTAGCTTTTTATTGCTGTATAATAAATTCTCACAAAGTTAGTAGCTTCTAAAAGCACCTTTATTGGCACCAAGTTCTTCAGGTCACAAGTGTAGCTCAGTGTCATGGGGGCTTTGCTCAGGCTGAAGTCACAGAGTCTGTAGACTGCGTTAGTTCGGGGTTCCCTTCCAGGCTCATTCCTGTCATCAGCCAGATTCCCTTTGACGAGGCCATAGGACTGATATTTCTGTTTTCTTGCGTGGCTAGGAACGGATCTCAGCATCCAGGTCTCTGCCCTGTGACAGCTCCGTGTCACCAATAGGAACCCTCCCTGTAGTGCAACCTGCTGGTCCACAGATCTCTTTGACTTCCCTCCCTGCAAACAGCCAGTATAAACTTGGTTTTTAAAGGATTGCAGGCTTAGGTCAGGCCCATCTGGATAGTCTCTCTCTTTAAAGCCAGGCATGCTGTGTCCATATAACCTAATTGCAGAAGAAAAACTCATCAGATGCACAGTCTTGGGAATATTATGTGTGCAAGGAGATGGGATGTCTTAGCGGTCATCTTGGAACCATGGCTGTGACACACACACCTACTTGAATATCAGTTTATCTTTTTGATTTCCCCTTCTACCACCTGGTAAGAGGTGACAAGGAGAGGTATAGCCAGGAACCAGGGATTTCCCTCCTTGGGGTGGGGAAATCAGTGCACTGCGTAATAATGCCTGTGAGAAACACTACGTTCTCTTTCTGACCAGGGTGGAGCTCTAAAGGAAGACCAAGGCTGCTGCAGGTACTAGGGAGGCCCTCTGCCTTGAGACATCTGGGTCCTACTGAGCAGAGTGTTTTGAGATTTAATGAATGTTTGTGAAGCACAGGGAGAATGAGAATAAAAGACATTATGGCAAATATTATTATTATATTGTAAGTACTATTATATTGCAAGCACCATTAGGAGTAGCAAGTGCTGTTATTATTAAGCAATCTCGCTTCTCCATTTGCAGCACCAGGTTTCACTCAGTGTCGGTGACATCCACAGCTCAATTAGCCACCATCGGAGGCTCCCTGAGTCTTGGCTCTGGGCTGACAGTACACAGTCACAGCCCAGTGGTAAGCAGGTGCCTGCCCAAGCGTCTAGTCAGAACTCAGATGGTGGATACCTCTCCTGGGAATTCCAAAGCTGGGATTCCAAAGTTGAGACCATTCATCAGCTTTCCACTATGTGTAGACTTCTTGAACTTGACTTTTGTAGCCTCTCATGAACTTGCCCCTTCGCTTTCTCCACACACCACACATCCATCCCAGCCAGAAACAGTGACTTGCATTTCTCGGAATGTATTGTCACTCTCACTCTCTAGGGCTCTGCAGTGTTGTTCTGTCTATCTGTAAGATTCCTTTTTGCATCTTTTTCCCTGGCCTACTCCTGCTCATCTTCCAGGTCTCTGCTTGCAGTCCGCTCTCAGCTCAGCTCAGGAAAGTCAATAGCTACTGTGGTGGCAGAGACTATCTTGTTATATGTGCCTCTAGTGCCTGTTACTTAACATGCCTCGTGACTCTCCCACTTGCCACTGGGGCCAGGGGTGGGTCTGAGTCACTGTGTAAGTGCTGTGTGGTATGTGTCCCCGAGAAGGCACTTACCTCCGTTTGGAATGCATGAAGGAAGGAATGAGAGTAGCCAACATGGCCAGGATCTGAGAATCTGCTGTGTTACCCTCTTCCCACCATGGAACATATCTGACAGCCTTGAGCACGTCAGAGTGACAAGATGCCCAGTCCTCATGGAGAACTCATTGAACTTTTGTGGAGATGGGGCAGGCAAAGTCAACAACAGGTAGAGGCACTGATTGACAGTGTCACTGTCCCTTCCTTGCTAAACAACTTCTGTATTCCTGGTGAGATGGGGGTGGGGCGCTTGGGTCTCTGCCTGAGGCTAATACATTGGGATGCAGGAAAGGAGAGGTTTAGCTCCACTGGGAAGCCTGATTCGTGGATCCTGAGGGCAGTGGACCTCAGAGGTCAGGGAGGAATAGCTGATGGAGAAAGCAAGCCTGCAGGGAAGCAGTGACTCTCCCTGACCTGAAGGGAGAGAGCAGAAGGTGCTCATCATTTCTCACATCAGTTTCACTCAGAGATTTCAGCTGCACAGTTAACTACATAGTCAACAGCTACTTATTTAGTGCCCCAAGGTACAAAAGTTTCCTAAATACAATATGAAGATAATCACTGCTGTGCAGAGGAAGTGGGAGAGCTTTCCACCTGGCCCGTGCCTTCCTCTTCATGGGGTTGAGTGTCTGAAGTCTTTGTAAAGGTGATTCCACCGTGATGGGTGTTTGCAGGAGAACAGGAATTCATATAATGAATGTACACTGAGCACTTGCTAAGCATAAGCACAGGGTACAGTGTACTGGGTGGAGTCATGAATAAAGACAGAATATGATCTGCTTTTCAGGTCCTATTTGTGGACTCACACTGAGAAAGAAAAGCAGAGAAAGGATAGAGTTCTTGGAAAGAACAAACATGCCTTCTCAGGTCAAAGGAATGAGTGAATAGGAAACATGCAGGGAGAAGAATCAAGGAGAGCTGGCAGCTGGGAGGTTTAGGACCAAATCTCACCTTAAATAGAATTTACTGACAGGTATGAATTAGCCTCCAAGCTGCTACTGTCTTCAAAGACCTATTATACAAAAAGCAATCTCCCAGCCTGCAGAGAGCACAGGCTTTGATGCAGATAAATAGACTGACAGGCACCACAGTTAGTGTACCCTGGAGGGAAGGAGAGGATGCAAAGGTGCCCAGAAGATTCTAGACTTCTGGTGGCCCTAGGGCTTTCCTGAGCCTGATAGGAGCTCCTTTCCTAAATTCATTCATTCTACAGCATTGACTTCTTTCTATGTATGACACATTGGAGTAGATGCTGATAATGTAACTGTGTTTGCTTCAAATAGCAACCAGTCCTAGGGAAAGTAGTTTGGAATGATCCCACCTACTGACAAAACTCTAAATGGTGAAAAGTATACATGGAGGTAGAATGATAACACAGGTGAGTGGCGATTTCTGCCTGGCTTAAATGATGGAAGAGGTCAAGGTGGGGAACTGTGGAAAAGGCAGACAGGAATCATAACATGAAAAGGTTTGAACGTCTAGTTAAGGACTTTGCCTTTATTGTGTGTGCAAAAAGGAATGTGGAGGTGGCAGTTTGTGATCAAATTTATATTTTAGAAACATCCTTTCTGCAATGGGATAGCAAAGAAACTTGGAGAATTACTGGACCAGAGGAAGGGAAGCCAAGTAGTCTGTAGTCCAGGAACAAGATGGTGAGGACCAATTTGAAGGGGATGGAGGGCAGAGACAGAATTGAGAGATGTAAAGAAATGAAATGTTCTCAGGTGACAATGAATGAGTCCATGAATGCATGAGATGAGGACAGTGAGACAGTGAAAAGAGTAGAGGATGAGTTCCAAGTTCCAGCTTAAAAAACTGATGAATAATGATGACATTACCAGATAGGGAACCAAAGAAGAGCTTCTGAGTAAGGTTAAAAGTATAGAAGTTCAAGCAAGAGGTGATGTAATCTTAAGGATTTCCCCCACCATTCTTTCTTCATAATTATAGGCTAAGAAACTGGAGTCTCTTGGTGTTCTCAGGACTTGTTGGGTGAAAACATTTTAGCTTGTTGGTCTTTAACAATCTCAGTGAAGAAGACATGTACTCACCATCTCCTGGTGGCCTAACCCAGGAGAGAGGATAGAACATGCTCTGATCTCACATGCAAAATACTGGAATCTTATTCCACATCTATCTTCTGGGCAAGACACTTTCATTTCTTCTTCTACCAAGTGAGACTGTGAATAAAACTTGTCCTGTCTGAATGTGCTCTAGAGGACAAAAAGCAACACAGGGAAATGTTTTGTAAGGTGTGCAGAGCCACACTGATGGAAGCTGTTATCATGTTATACTCAGTCACAAAGACATGGAATTGGAATGACATGAGGTACAAACTTCTTGCAGGAAGTTTAGGGACCAGAGGCCGAGCATGGAACAAAGACTGAGGCTTAGGTGAAAGCACCAGAGAAACAAGGAATTGCTTGAAATCCCACCTTTAAGGAGTTAAGGAGTTTGACACACTACTCTTAAGAACTAGAACCAGGCCTGGGGATTTAGCTCAGCGGCACAAGTGCTTGCCTGGCAAATGCGAGGTCATGAGTTTGATCCCCAGGATCTAAAAAATAAAAAGAACTAGAACCAGTTCTGGAGTGGAAGCAGCAAGTGAGGAGTCTCAGCTCAGCTGGGTCCGGCTGGCAGGAAGAAGACAGATTCCAGAGGTCCTAGAAGCACTGGGATGACACATTTTATAAATTGCCCAGGGCCCTGGTGACAAGTTAACATTCTCAGGCCTTCTGAGGCTGAGAGCCTTATTCAGAAGCAAAGAGAGGCCACCTTTGGGCAGAATCTGGTAGGCCTCAGGAGTCTCCCTGTCCACACTATTTTCCTAATTGCCTGAAAACTCATAGAAAATGCCTAATTTAAACTGCTTGAGTGTGACTTCTCATGAAC
Organism: Dolichotis patagonum; assembly: GCA_004027295.1. Classification (NCBI taxonomy): domain Eukaryota; kingdom Metazoa; phylum Chordata; class Mammalia; order Rodentia; family Caviidae; genus Dolichotis; species Dolichotis patagonum. The sequence continues at coordinate 28,777 of PVJX010001243.1, read as the reverse complement.
TAATTACCCAAGGAAGCCGGGTGGTACTTGCCATCTACACAGCGCATCCCTGTCCTTCATCCCTTTTGAGTCTCGCAACAGCTCTATGAAGTATTATGTTCCCTATTTTTTAATGATGAAAGTTGTCTAATTAAAAGAGATAAAGAAATTACAAAATAGAAAAAGCCAAAGATTGGTTTTTGAAATGTGGCATTTTAGAGAGGAAAATCTAGGGCAAAATACCAGTATGTGCTTTCAGATGTTACAACTTTCAAATTCATACCCACACGCCCCAGCGCCATTATACTGTTAATCACTTCAGTACACCAAAGAGGCAGTTTGGGGTTTCACGGATTTTCTCTAGGTGCTGAGGCCACAGCCGTGAGTGAGGCAGTCCGTTCTACTGGAGGAGTCTGTGGGCCAGCAGGAAGCCTGTAGGGCCTAAATCGTGGTGACCTCAGAGAGACTTCACTAGGGATGGCTGTAGTTTCTCAAAAGTGGTCTGCAGAAGGTGGCCAAGTTCATGATGCTGCACTTCACTGCCTATTTCCCCACACCATCTAAGTCACACCTGTCTTCAATTCTCCTGCATTTGTTTCTCATCTCTCCCCACTGCTGCGCCCTGGTATTGCTCTTATTCCTTGTCGCCGTTCTTCAGTCTAGCAGACACAATGCAGGGCAAACCAAACCTTCTTCATGTCCCGGAGATCGCTGTTCCAGTAATCAGTCTGGAGCCTATCCCAAGTCCTTGACTTGCTTGTGGTTAAAATCCTTCTCGTGTAGAAATTTAGTCAGTGTTTGATCATCGTCTTGCTCACTCGGACACCAGCGTTTGTTCTGTAGTTTCAAGTCTTCTCTGTGGTCTGAAGGTCAGCACGTGTATTCTGCCAGCAGCTTGAGCTCAGTTTTGCTGGCTGGTTACTTTACAGCACAGTATCGAGGAGCTCATAGTACCTCTGACTTCTGTGATGAGTAAATGGTTCAAGCACGAAGGATGCTGGCTTTGAAGTCAACAGGACCTGGGTTTGAACCCAGAACCCACTGTTTCCCAGCCATTTGGCCTTGGGAAAGCCACTGTACTGCCCTGGGTCTCAGTTGTGCTGGACAGCTCTAAAAGGGTAACAGTAAGTCCCAGGCAGGAGGCTGCTGGAAGGATGAATGGAGACCAAGCATGAGAAGTGCTTCATTCTGTCTGGCACACAGTTGGTAGCCAAGAGATTGTAGTACTTATTTTCATAATTATTTCTTTGTTAATGTTGTTTATGGTTGAAAGATCTGAACTTCGGCTCCATCCTTCTTGTCATGACTTAAACAGCCACACCAAGCAATTAACACCTTACAGTAACTTAGCAAAACTTTTCTTATTTGATCAGTGGCTAAGGATAACTTCAGAGGTGGAAGTGGGGAGTGAGTGGAGGGGGAGTACAGGATTAAGATGCTGATATGCACATGTATCAACTCCTCACTCTGAATGAATGTACTCATTGTGTATCACAAATTTGTACTAAAAACAAAAAAACATATACCTTCTTGCAGAGGGAGGGGGAAGAAAAAGAAGGAGGAGAAGCTGTCATGCCAGATATTTCCTGCTTGGAAGGACCAAACTGTAGCACAGGGAGCAGGATAAAGCAGGAAGAAGGGGCAGCTTACCCACTTTGTTAGCACCTGCAGTGCACAGGTTGGTTTGCACTTGGAGAGCGGAGGATTCACATGTCCTGAGGGCCTTCTATATGACAGAAGCCTTCTGTGGGTCACAGGAAAACAGACTGATAGTTCAGAGACAGACCTTCCTGAGATCATCAGTCAGTGTATGATCAAATCAGAGTGTGAACCCAAGGGCACAGATTTCAAAATCTGTGCTCTTTCTAACCCATGCTGCTGTTTCCTGATGAGACTGCCATATTACACAATTAAATTAGATGCTGTTCACATTTCAACCAGGAAGAAAGGCACCTGAGAATCGTACAGTGTGACAGCCATGTCTCCCAAGACCAGAGGCATGATCTTTGTCTAGTAGGCAACTTTTGCAAAGGAGAAATGATGAGGGCCTAACCTGGTGGTGGAAACAACAGATTTTAAGATTGACACAATTGGCCATGGAGTACACGTGGAACTAGAAAGATAGGAGCTTAGTCTGTCCTGAAGTTTCTAGCCTAGACCCCCAGGAGAAGAATAATGCACTTATTGGATTAGGAACACAAAGGAGAAGAGACTGTTGGGCAAGGAAAGGAAAGGTCACCAGATGCCACTTCCCCTACCTCCCTGTCTGACCTAGGTTAGGAGGTAGATGGTACCCAAGGATACTGCCTGGACATGTGCTTTGGTTTCTTGATTTTTTTCCCTTGAAGTCAAGCTCAGAAATGGAATCTGAAGCATTCAAACTCGTATGCAGTTATATCTGACCAATCTTCCCTATTTCTAGGGCTGACCAAGTACAACTTGGCTGCTTAAAACAGGCCGAATGTGTCCCTGCTCCTTATAGAGGACACTTCTTTCCTGGTTCCTCACCTTGAGCAGAAGCTGCTCACAGGTCAATGATCTGGTGCCCTCATCCAATCCAAACACTTGGTACAAAATTGTGTGTTGTTTTGCATTTGGATCCTGTGCGGTATGAGCCATGGCTGTCCCATTCCTGACCAGGGTGATCTCAACCTCTCTCTCCCTGTCTTCCCCTTCCCTTCCGCTAATACTACCACCTTCCTGGGTCCTATGCCCATCTCAGTGCCCCTCTCAGACACTGCCCTGGATTCCTAACCCAGGTAGGTGAACAGACTGCAGATCGTTGGAAAACTTCCTGTTGGAGATCAGAACATTGAAAATATCCCATGTGTCAGAGAAATCCAGGAGTGCTCAGAGTAACCTTCAGATCATTCAGAGTAACCTTCAAATCCATGAAGCATTTCTTCATTCCAGGGTAACATCTCCCTGGATTCACTTGTGGCTATGGCCTCACCTTCACTACAGTTATTTGGAGTCTTACGTATAATTTATACTCAAACATGGGTGTGTGTGTGTGTGTGTGTGTGTGTACACATGGCTGGACATTTTTTGGTGATTTAAATAAGAAAGCCAAGTGATAAGAAAACAACCTTTCAGGAATTTGTCTTTCAGAACACAATAATGCAACTTTCAGAGATCAGTAAGTGGCTAGTACAAGTATTACACATGTTCTTGTGCCTTCTGGAAGTGTAAGACTGTGGTTAGTGATAGAGGTGACAACAGTGAGGACCCGAGGCATAGAAACATCTTCAATCAACAGTCCTTCAACCAGCATTGACCCAGAAGCTTCTAGGGACCAGGTGATATGCTAGGTGATATGCTAGGGCTCAGAAGTGAGGCAGGCATGTCTTTGCTTCCCAGCAACATGCAGCCCTTTGGAGAGAGAGTTGCATACATGTGAAAAAGTAATGGTGACACTAAGGCAAGCACAAGTAGAGAGATGGAAGATTTGGTATTGGTCTCTGTTCTTTCACTTGGCTTTAGCACATGGCCATTTGTCCTTACTATGTGACTCGCCTGATTCACCTGGTTCTTCAGCCTGATTTTGCTGGTTTCAGGACAATGGAAATATACTTATATTGGGGCATTTGTAGAATATCCCTTCCTGAGACATTGATAGGAACAGGATCAAGAATTCTATAAACCTGTTCCATCGCAAGTACTCCTTTAAATCATTTTCTAAAGGTCTTGACTAGCTAAGTAGAGTGGTACACGCAGGAACCCGAATGAGCTGGTTATATATTCTTAGTCTGAGATATAGTTCATAGAGCAGCAGGAACTACATGAGTTTTAATCCCTTTCAATCCTACATCTGTTAATTTTATGAAAATGCTATCTTAAGAAAATGTCCCCACTATTTGATTTGGAATTTGTAGTACACATTTCTCTGCGTGCATTTATGTAGCATTTCCCGGATAGTGTTGTATGGAACACTACTGTGAGACATTCAGCTTTTTTATGGGAAAAGTAGTGTTTCTATGATCAATGTGTTTAGAAGGTTTGGAGTTAAACAAAATTAACTAAGCTATTCACAGCATGACTTCTCTCAGCCTTTAATGTACCAGTGTTTGCTGTGAATTTTGAAAAGGCAGATACAGTATACAATGATTCCTAACCTGATTTCTCATCTTAACGTGAACTCTTATTTTCACGAAATTTCTAGTATCTTTGGGAAGCTGATGTCCTGAGGAACACATTTTGAGAAATAATATCTTGGGAGGTTTTCACTGTATATAAACTCTAGTGTTTAGCTGTTTTCCATGATTTTTTTTTTTGAAAATACTTTCAATAGCAGCAAACTAGTCTTAAGTTTAGATATAAGGAAGAGTTTCCTGTCAGGATACTTGGAGGGTAGAACCCTAGAGTGTCCTGGAAAATTGCAATAAAAGAACATGACAATCCCTTTCTTGTCCTTCTGCGAGATTTCCCATGTGTCACTATAAACAGAATGAAGTTCCTGGATCCTTTTATCTTAAGATGCCTTTGAAAATGAGAAATAGGATATCGTCGAGGGATAGGAAAATAGGAATTAAAAAGCAGGAAGGCAAACTGTCTAACTTCTGGAGAGATTGTCTCTAAGTGTCTGCAGTCAGCTCTTTCATTCCAATTCTGACCAGAATGTGCATTTAAAGGACCTAACTTAGTTTTCCACGCCATGTGGAACTAAAAGAAAGAGCTAGATGCTGCCCAATATCTCATGAAAGTGTCTCAGTATCTATTAGACATTGAGTGCTTGTTATACGCCACATGTGATGCTAAACCTTTGCATAAATTTTTATCGTTCCTTGAAATAATCTAAGAGTTTGCTTGTATTACTGCTTTTATTTTACACAGTATGGTTCTGAAGCCCAGAAATACTAAAGGCTGTACTTAAAGTCATACATCCAGGTTGACTATGAACCTGGATTTAACACAAAAGCTCTTACCCATTCTGTCCCTCTACTGTCATTGTAAGCCTGTAGACATCCAAGACACCATGCATCCTTGAAATTAATCTCCACCCCATCAGGCTACACATGTGGGAAAGTGTAGTGGTGGGGCTACATGTCTGCCCATGTTGATAGGAAGCCAAGCGAATAAGACATTTTCCAGCATTCACTGGCCAATGAGGCCCTTGGTTTCCCAACAGCAGCATGGCTCTGTGTCTTGCCATCTCATTCTTGCCAAATACATCTCTTCTCCTTAGCCATCTGCTGATAGCCCACAGTGCATGGGCAGCTGCCCTACGAAGAGAACAGAGCATAAGGTCAGCCTAGGAATCAATACACTCTCTGGCTGATCCATTTCCCCCTAATGGGAGTTGACAGGATCCAAAATATACTTAATCCCTATCCAGCTCCACTCTGTCAAGGAGTTGATGGCTCCAGAGGAGTCTTTGCTCCTCCAGTCCACAAGTGGAAGCTAATGAGTTTGGGCTCTGGGCAGATGGGCCGAGGCTGTAGCCTGGGGTCTTGGCACAGGTTGTAGATGGTAAGGAAGGAACCGTGGGCTGCAGGAGCTATGTCTTCAGGAATGGAGACCACCTGAAGGAAAGCTCTGTTCCCACCTGGCCAGAAAGTAAGTCCAAGGTACTTGCCATCTGTCATGCCAGGCTGAGTGGCTGATGAGTTAGTCCCAGAGCCTGTAACCACTCTGTGTACTTTGGCATGCAGAGCTATATGTAAGCATGTGGAATGGGTGTGTGATGTATGGCACTTCAGTCTGAGAAGATGGCCTGGCCCACATTTGAAGGCATTTTCCCAGGAGCGGAGATCAGCAAGCCCCACAATGCATGCACACCCTCTCTCCTAGTTTCCCTGTTTCGGACCAAGGAAGACCTTAGAGGTGCCAGGCTCTCAGCCCAGAGAACTCTGCTTCTCTCAGTAACACATACTGGCCTGCAGGCTGACACATGGCCAGGTGATTGGCTGAGGACTGTGGTTGCCTGGAGAATGCCCTTAAACTTTTAGATGTCATTGTCCCATATGGGGCCTCTCTGATTGCCTCACCTAATGCAGCCCCCACCCTTCAGCTATCTGAATGACTTGCTTCCTTAACTACCTATTTCTTCTAGTAGCCTTCAAGGTCTTTGAGAGTACCAAGTACATCTCCTATTCATGTTCTCTGTACCTAAAACAGTGCCAGACACATGAGAAACAAATGTGTGCCAAAGGAATGAAGAAATAATGACAAATGAAGGCATAACCATGCCCACAGTTTTGCAGGTTGAGATTCTTAGAAAATGAACTTGTTTGACACTCTTCTAATGCTTTCTTTGTGTCCATTGCCTGTAGGGAAAAATGCAAGCCCCCTAACCTGGCAGCCAGGCACTTAGACTTTGGCCCTGCAAACTCCTCCAGCTTCATGTGTCTGCCTTCCTCCCTCAGGCCCTGGGCAGCCTGTGTGCTCAGCCAGGGGCGCCCGCACACGGCCATGCATAAGGTGAATGCTGCTGAAAGGCGGCTCCTGGGCTTTCATTCAGGCCCTGCAGATTCAGTGGGTACTAGGTGGGGTGTAGAGATTGTCACTTTTTAAAAAGATGCTCAGGTGATTCTGATGGTAGAATCACACTTAGAGGAGCTACGCTTTTACCAAAGTGCACCCTAGGCGCCTCACTAAAAGGACCCCACACACTGTCACCTCTGTTCCCTTGTTTACATGGTGACTTGTGGCTGGAAGAACCTAGAACAAGTCACATTTTCTATCTGGAAGAGGCCTATACACACTTCGGGCCTCAGCTCCAGGCATGTCTTCTGTTAATACTGTCTTGCCTATACCAGAGACACATATTCAGGTTTCTGTATCTAGTACATTTTGTATATACCTTGCTTAGAGATTATTCTATTTATTAATGTTTATCTTGTGAACTCTGATGCTGTTAGCTGCAGAAGAACCACTCTTGGCAGTCCCCAGACCCTTAGCCAGCAGCAGAGTGCCTGGTGCTTATTGGGCTAGAGCAAGGTAACTGGAGGTGCTCCAGCACTGCCCGTCCGTCCCTCCCTTCCTAACTTTGTTCTCTGTTTCTGACCACTGGGTCTTTTCAGGAGTTCTCACTCCAGAGAATGGACAGCCTTGTGGATGATCGTGTCAACATCCTAGGATTTTCCATTTTCAACCAATCCCATGCTTTTTTCCAAGAGTTTGCCCAGAGCCTCAACCAGTCCTGGCAAGAAAACTGTGACCATGTGCCCTTCACTGGGCCTGCGGTAAGTGTCCCCCAGAGCTCCTCCTTGGTGTCCTGGGGATCCACACACCCTACTGTGGACTGACTGCTGGGCAACAAGCCCTCCTGGAGTCCAGCCGCCTCTCTTCTCTAGTCTCCGCTCCCAGTGATGTGTAGATGTGTTAGGAAGTGAGTACAGGGGTGAGGTTCAGGGAGTGGTGAGCTCAGAGCACCAAGTGAGTTGAGAAGGCAGAGGAGTAGGGTCCTGTGGAGGTTCTGCGTTGTCATTTACTGTTTTCTCCAAGTCTGTGGTCAGACTCTCCATGATGCTGTTGCTGAAAGCTCTGCTCCAGTGCTCTTTTCACCTCACGGGGTTGCTGCTCTGAGTAGAGGCTTCTTTTGTGACCCTGCCACCATGCTGCTGTGCCCAGTAGACCTCTCCCTGGTTATTCTTTATGGGGTTGGCCATTCCTGTGCTGTTGGGCAGATCAAATATACCTGCTATATCCATTTCTTAAATGCAAGTTCCCGGAATCTCAGGATTGCATGACTTTTACAGCCTTGCCTAGGCAGGTTCCATACATCATTTTATTTAAAAGAGGAAAAAAAGCAGCCCATGTGCAGCTTGCCATCGCTTTCTGAGACAAGTGCTGTGTGTCAGTGTCTCCATTTTTCATATGGTAAAACTGAGGCTCGTAAAGGTTGAGTAGCCCAGGGTCACACGGCGAGACCCAGTCCTGGAACTCAGGCTTTCTTGTATGGCTTTACAGTTTGTACTTTTAACCACTGCGCCATTTTGTCCCTCTCTAGAACCACCATTTCCTTCATTTTCCTGTCATTAGGCCCAGGAAGAGAAAGTACTTAGTAGATATTTGTTGAAGGAATGAATAAATCAGGTAGAATGAGCTAGAAAGACATGGGACGACTTAGCCTCAGGGATGGCAATGGAGTTGGGTACCCTCTCCAGGGAGACAAGTTGTCTGGTGGGCTTGTAAAACAGAAGCCATACCAGAGACCAAGCCATATCACAGGCAAAGTCGTATCTAGAAATCTGCACACATGGGTACCTAATTAGCAGTTGGCAACGTAGTGATCCAAGGTGGGCCTACTGAGGGCCAGGCATGGAGATAGTGACCTTTTATAACCGTCTGGGCATTTATGATTGCATAGCCTACTGGAAATTTTAGGAAGGAATGGTGACCAGGGAGTTAGAGCTGTCAAAAACTCAGGAAGCTTTGGTCCAGGAAAAGAGGGGTTTGCGAGGAAGGTTTATAGAGTACATCCTAGCAAGCTCTTTTAGACCTAAGAGTTAAGAATTCATAGGGAGGATTGGGGGGCAGCAAGAAAGTGGGTCATCTGGAAGAAGGGGGTTTAAGGGACAGTGAGAGACATCTTTAAGCACAGCGTCCTGAACAAGACCCTATTCTACCAGGAGAGTCTGAGGTTCTTGTGACAGTCACTCCAGCACTCTGATGAGGCACTGATGAAGTTGGAAGGCTCATAGCACTGTATCAAGAAAGGGAAAAAATGCTTCTTTCCCTCTAGCTCAAAACTTACCACATTTGGCATTTGGCCTAGTGAAAGTAAAGGTTTCCATGTTATATTTCCAGGTTTTCTCTGAGGGAGTCAGCCTTGCCACTAATGCTCACACTGGCCATGAGCAGGCAGACAAGAGTTGCTAGTGTCATCCTTTGTAAGGACCCAACACAGAGGCCAGGCAGGGCCTCTCACAGAACTGCAGGGCCAGCTCGGGCTGAGGTCACACACATGCCCACAAGACCATTGGACTGAAACATCAGCTTCACCATTTTCTTGCTATGTGATCTTATGTAGTTATCTAACCCCTTTATGCCTTGTACCCTTTAGCTGTAGTATTAGGCTAATCATGCTAGACTATCTTAGAAGATCATTGAATAAGTTCTTCTAACAGTCTATATGCTGGGATAGGCCTCAGTAAATATATCAGATAGTTTTGCTATAACAATGCTGTGCAACAACCAACCACAAAAGTTCACAAGCAACCAACAATGCACATTTAGATGACTTGCAATCTGAGGGTCCGTGGACATCAGCTCATTTAAGCTGGACAGCTCGGCAGTTCTGCTGACCTAGCCAGGGTCATGTAGCAAATCTGGGTTGGCTGATGCAGACTGGGGATGTTGTGGTAGCTTTGCTCTTTGTGCCGCTCCTGCCTCCCCTGGACCCTCAGGCCAGCCTGACACATCCTCGTGGTGATGGAAGAAGGGCAGCAATGTGACTGGAAACGCACAAACCTCTGTGTTAATGAGCTTTTCATTGCTGTGGCCAAATTCCTGAGCAAATCAACTCAGAAGAAGGAAGATTTATTTAGGCTCACAGTTTCAAAGGTTTCAGTCTGTCGTTGGCAAGCTTCATTGCTTCTAGGCCTATAGTGAGGCAGACCATCATGGCAGAGGTGCATGGCAAAGTGAGCTGCTCGCTTCAGTACAGGCAGGAAGCAGAGACAGCAAGAGGGCCATAGAGGAAGGGGCAAGGGTCAGGGTATAGTCCCAAGATGATGTGACCATGACCTACTCCAGTCAACTAGGGTCCACCTTCTAAGTTTCTATCACCTTCCAACAATGCCATCAAGTTATAATCTCATCAGTGAATTCATCAACTCATGAAGGGAGAAGGCCCGTGATCCAATCACCTCCCAGAAGCCCTCACTCTGAACACACGAGACCTCTGGGGGTCATTTTAGATCTAAACCATAACTTCTGACAACTTAATCCCCAGAATAGGCATAGCATGACTTCTTCCACTTCTTCTTCTTGTTTTTTTTGTTTTGTTTTGTTTTTGTTTTTTTTGGCAAAAGAAAAAGGGAAGGGCATACAAATCCAGAGAAGGGGGAAATGTAGTCTACCCATTCACAGGGCAAAAGGACTACAGAGTCACATGGTGAAGAGCCCAAATGGCTGAGTGCAGAGCGAGCTCATGCATTGGGGGCCCATTACTCGGTCTGTGAGGTGAGGAGGGACCATAGTCACTGTCCAAGGTACATGCAGGAAGCAAATTCACCTTCCTGTAGAGGAAAATATTTGCTCCAGAGTTGCGCTGTTGCTGCAGAAGCAGAGGGAAAGCTCTCACCTTAGGGGTCTGGCCTTTTGGAAGGAGGGGAAAGAAATGTAGTCATGAGCCACATAATGATATTTTGGTGACCCACAGACCGCACTGTCAACAATGGTCCCCTAAGATGGCACTGCCTAATGACTTCCTAGCTGTCTTAGTTTGTGTAACGTTCACACTGTGACGTTCACACAATGGCAAAACTGACTAATGACACACTTCTCAGAACGTGTCCCTGACATTAAGAGATGCATGAGTGTGACTTGCTGCTCATCTTCTGTCTGTAAAACCCTGGCAGTGTACACAGCCTCCTGGGAAGAGCAGGGCTCTGGACTGCCTCACTCCGCCAGCCTGGAGAATCTCTCCTGTCCCTGGAGCTGCCTGGAGCAGTTTAAAAATAGAAAGCGTAACCTCACCTGTCACCCTCCCAGTTCAGGTCCTTTCTTGGACTCGCTAAAACCTCAGCTTCTCAGAAACCCCAAGGATCTCGGGGAGGACTTTGACCATCCAGAAGGGTTCTGTGAAGGTTCCCTCTGTGCCCAGTGTGAACAGTTACCGTTACCGAGCCTCAGATCTAAAACTGGTCTCTAACTATGGCCAAAGGCTCTGGTCCTCCTTCAGCTGGCTCTCATGGCCCAGCTCCTTTGTTTTATTTATGCTTTTTTTTTAACTTCTAAAATGGATGTGTGTCCCTTCTTGGCCAGGAGACTGAGCTGCTGCTGGTATGTCTACCCAGAACTGCCCTGCCCTGCCCCTTTTTCTTTTCCTCATCCTATCATCCTCATAACAATTAGATGTGGTCCTGCAGCCCTTTTTGACGAATGAGGAAACAAGTATAGAAGAGCTAGGTGACACATTAGGCTCTCCCAAGATCCTCACTTTACCACATCCTGGTGTAGAGCTTGAGTCTACCCCTTGCTGCAGGGAACTTCCAGCCATCACCTCTGTGATGGTCCCTGAGGGGGAAGGGGAGGTGTTAGCACACTGTCACCTCTAAGTGCTAGAAGGGAACCTCACAGCAGTGACAATGGCAGCATGTCTCTCTCAAGGCTTCTCACTTCAGCAACTTACCTTTTAAAAACTTGCCTTTTCTTGTTTTTTGGGGGTACTGAGAAACTCCTGGCTCAAATCACCCAGCTCTTTCATGACCACGATGGGGAGCTGGAGGTTGAGAGTCCATTCCAGGAAAATCCAGCCTAGTTTCACTCCCAATGGAGCTTTGTAAAAAGTCTAAACACAGCTTCTGCCTCAGTCAGGACAATCTCTTTCCTTCTCCTCCTTCCCTTTCTTTGTCCTTTTCTTCTGTTCCCTTTTCTCTCCATCTCAAGCTCATTCCCTTGCCTTCTTTCTCCCACATCCTCCCTTTGCTCTTCTCTCTTCCCCTTCCCCTCTCCACATGACCTCCTTTCTATTTCTCTCTCCCCACCCCTCTTTGTTTCCCACCCTTTCTCCATGCCTGGCGTTTCTCCTCTTCCTTCCTTCTTCACCTTCCCAGGACTCCACGTGGAGCTGTCCAGACAGGGAGCCGGTCCTGAGGGCAGAAAAAGAGTGTCCATGGGAAACTAAGCAGGAAGAAATTTCAGTGCACCCAAGAAGGCAGGACTTGCCAGGTGGCCAGCAGCGGGCTGCAGATGCGCTGCTTGCCCAAGACCGAGCAGAGGAGGGAGCGCTGTGAACAGGGACTGTCACCCACCAGTTTCATGTCATTCCCATTAATCACACGGCAAAGAATGAAAATCCTGAGAAATCATTAAAATTACAGATGGCTAGATTAAGTAATTAGAATTTAGGGTAAAGCAGATGTTTGTAATTAAGTGTTTATTTCATTGAATAAAATCCAGATTGTAAGAACTATTCCATGAGCTTTCTATGGTTCCTGCTCCAGTATTATATCAAGGGGCAGAGTTTATGTTTATAGAGGTTCAGCAACAAATGTGCATTGGAGAGGATTCTGGGAACCTAGTTACTGGGGTTTTGGGAAGAGACAGTGGCTACAGGTGTGTGTCTAGAAGATATTGTTATTTTCATTTCATGGGAGGGGGAAGGAATTCAGCCACAACTCCTTGAGTCAGAATTGATTCATCTTAGTTTATACTGAGTCTTTCATTCTCCAAAACAATTTGCAAACAGCTCAAAAGAAAATAACAATGAGGAACCAAATGAAAATATAAAAACAAGAGAATCGAGAGTTCCTTGCCAAACAACATTTTGGTGCCAAGACAGAGGAGAGAATTTTAAATGAGGATTGAGCCAGTTGGGGGATTTAATATTGAGAAGAGGCAGGGACAGGGGGAGCAAAGACAAAACCGAGAGGCACATGCACGCAGGTGGGGAACAGAAGCCTTGGAAAGATGAGGGGAGGGCTGTGAGAGGAGAAGGAAATGGAAGGGAAGGCAGGCAGGGGAAGGGAGGGAGAGGAAGAGAACAGCAAGGACTTGCTCCCACTTCCTAAGTGGGTACAGAAGTGGAGATGGGGATGCAGGGCTTTTGAAACAGACACGGCTTTCCCCTAATTGCAGTCCCAAATGCTTTCCAGAGCTAAATTAGTAAATAATAGCAGAGGGAGAATGCAATTAGGAAAGCAAAGAGATGCTTCAGAATGGAGATCTGGAATGAGAGGGGCAATTGATGAGGAAGAGTTATTACAGATTCCACATCCTGGGAGGTGAAATTGGCTGAGGGGAGGAGATTGAAGGAGCAAAGGAGGGGGAAAGAAACTGCTCAGAGAGGTAGAGTGAGGACCCACAGGAGAACGTGGGTGGCTGAACAGAGAGGTAGCCTGCAAGAGAGGTAGCCTGGTGACAGAGGGAGGACTCCAATGAGATGCATGGTGGGTTCAGGATATTCAGGCCTTATGAGGTGTCTGCTCTAGTCAACCCAGGTTGCACTGGAGAAGACCTATGAGGCACAGGGCCTTCTGGGGACATGTCACTCATGCCACACAGATGGAGCATGGCAGTACATAGATGGAGATGAGATGGGAGCCTTGACAGTTTTCCTTCCACCTGCTCCCTGGCCCCAGTGTCCTCAGCTAGAACTGTAATTGGCAGAAGCTCTCAAAGCCTGTTGAAGGCCCCAGAGTTACTTGTGCTAAAGGACATCTGAACAGGCACATGCTCATCGCTCAGCATCTGGATCATGTGCTAATAAGACAGGAAAACCACACGCCAGGCAGAGAGGAAACAGTGACTCCCACGTGTCAGCATCAAATCAGGGGCATGGCAAGAGGGTGAGAAATGGGGTGGCAGTCTCTCGGGGACTCACACACAGCCTCTAGGGGACCAGGAAGCCTTGAGAGAGAGTGTGACCCAAGGTTCTCTGAACTTGATCTAGCAGTTCCCTGGGAGCCAGGGGATCCCCAGGGCTTCCATGCCAGTTAGGGTATGCTCAGCTTCCAGAAACAGAATTGCTAATTAAAATGTCTTGTGCAGAAAAGGCAGTGTGCTGGCAGAGCAAGATTGGAGACGCAGGTTCTTTCCGTCACTGTCTGGTCCCTCTTACATCAGCTCCATGCTCAGGCTAGAACCAGGAAGGCTGCAGCAGTTCTAAGCGTCATGTCTAGGCATAGAAATGTCCAGAGGAGGGAAGAACGCCTGACTGTCTTAAGAGAAGCTCCCGTAGCTGGGGATTTAGCTCAGTGGCTTAAGCGCCTGCCTGGCAAGCATGAGGTCGTGAGTTCGATCCCTGGTACCCCCCCCCCCAAAAAAAAAAAGAGAAGCTCCCGAGAAGTGGATCCCTCACTCTGGACCTCAGTTCACGTCTCATTGTTCAAAACCGAATCACTTGTCCTGAATCACATATTGGCAGGGGGATGAGATGACATGGGCCACTCAGGCTCATCTGGAACCTGGGGCTGGGTCAGCCTCCTGTGAAGCTCCTGGTGGTGTGGAGGAGAGGAGGACCCCTAACCTAACCCAAGTGGGAGAGAGAGGGGACAAGTGGGTGCTAGGTAAGCAACTTGGTGGCTAATGGTTCTTAACTGAGCTCATATGAGGACAGACAACCCGGGAGGCCAGGAGGCAAACTTGGTGATGACTCAGACCTAGGGCACTAGGGGAGCCTGCCCACCAGCCCTCCCTGAGCCCTGCCCTGGCTCAAGTGTCCCAGGTGCCCATTTACTGTTAAGAAGGTGACCATGTTAAAAGATTGGCCCAAATTGTCCTGGGAGAACTCTGTCTTGTGGGCCCTTGGAGTGGAGAGATTAACTGGGAGGCACGGAAGAAAGGGGGATGGAAATTGGTTTACAGTATCATTTACATGGCCAAACAGAAGCATCTCAAAGCCATTAGCAATCAGGACAACTTAATTCCCCTTAGGTAGGTGTTTGTCTGAACTGGGGAAGGAGAGTCTACCATTTGTCGTTTCCCTATGCCCCTTGGGTAGGGAGATGAGAGAGGCCATTAATAATGCAGCCACATGTGCTCAGGGGAAAATGAATTACATGCAAAGGACAAAGACAGTGCAAGTTAGTGGAGTGTAAGCATCAGATGCCATGCAGCTAAGCCTCGAATCAAACGAAGCAGGAGCTAAGCAGCCAAGGGGAAGGGCAGTGGGTGGAAGAGAGTGTAGAAGGTAATAGATGAAATAAACTCGGAGAAGCATAGCTGCCAGTCCAGATCACAGGACCACAGAATTTGGGTGCCTTTACCTGCTTAGTCTTCAGGTCACAGGTAGATTCAAGACTGGGAGACAGAGAGGAGGGCAGATCAAGCTGGGAAGGCAGGAGACTCTAGAGGCAGAGGAACCTCTGAGAGCTCCTGGGATGTGTCTCTAGAGAATGACTGTGGTACCTGCTGAGTGGCAGGGGCTGAATAAAAGTGGGAAACAGGAACAGTAATGAAAAGAAAAGAAAAAAGCAAGAAAGGGAGGAACAGAGTAAAAGAAGGAAGAAAGGATACACTTACCAGGTAGTTTTGTGATGCAGATGAACTTGAACTGGAGCAGAGAAACTTTGTTGTGTCTCCTGCTCCTCTCTGCCCTGTTCCAGGCAGGAGTGGGGCCTTTCTTATCTCTGGGCTTTGACATTACCATGAACTTCATGCCTACTCATCAAATTAGAGAATGCAAATTAGACTGCAGTCATACACCTAGGAAGAAGCAGTATCCTGGGTCTTCTAGGAGCAACTGGCTTCCAGCTGTGCTTGGTAGAAGGGGCAAATTGAGGGGAGTATTCAGGTTCCTGCCATCTCCTGAGGTCTCCTCAGCAGCTCACCCTGAGAGGCCGGCAAGTGCTCAATGTTACTCAGCCCACAGGGAAGGACAAGGGTCTAGATTTGGTTAGAATTCTGCTTTCAGGCCTTCCCTCTCGGTTATACCGTCTCACCCTGCTGTGTACGCTCTGCCTGGAGGAGTAGAGAAAACCCGAGGTAACCTCCCTCCCTTCAGTCTCCAGAGTTCCGAAGCCCAGCTGTGGGCAGTAGACTGCAAGAAGTCCTCACGCGGGAAAGCGCCCTGCCAGTCCCACCTTCTCAGAGATTCCTGGGAACAGTGGAAGTTGCTCTTTCCCTGGAAAAAAGAGAGAAAAAGATATCCTTGAAATAATTTGGAACCCAGGAGATCGTTTGATGCTTCAATCCCAAAGAAGCTTCTGTAGCCGTCGTCTGCCTTAGAGAAGTATCTGGATCGTCAGCAGAGGCGGAATGAGTTCAGAGACAGAGTGGACAGGGGCAACTGAGAGTCAGCCTTATTTTTCTTTTTACTTCTTTTTTCTTTTCTTCCTCTGGGGGTCTTCCTTTGTCTCCGTCCCCTTCCCTCCCTTTCTCTGCGCTTTTTTTTTTTTTTAACTTTGTCTCTCTGCCCTATTCTCTGCCTCCCCCAGCTGTCCTCAGCCCTGCTCTTTGATGCTGTCTATGCTGTGGTAACGGCAGTACAGGAGCTGAATCGGAGCCAGGAGATCGGTGTGAAGCCCCTGTCTTGTGGCTCAGCCCAGATCTGGCAGCACGGCACCAGCCTCATGAACTACCTGCGCATGGTGAGGAGCGCCTGAGGGCCTGTGGCTGGCCAGGCCTCATAGCTGGGACACTTGGTGCAGTAAGACAGAAGAGCCCTCCCCTTCAGACTTCTCCAGTTCATCACAGGCCCAGATAAAAAGTCATCTGTGGTGATCCCAGTTAAGTGGGTCATAGTTTCCTAATCCCTGCCACCCAAGGGGAATCCATGGCAAGTTTGTTCCAAAAGCAGTGGCCCTTGTATCTTAGACTACTAAAGGATCCTAAATCCCAGGCTTGCATCCAGCCTCTGCTGAGCTGTGATCCTAGCAGATTGTACTGGTGCCTGTGATCCTTTCAGCAGTTACAGGCTCCAGATTTCTGGCTTGGTGCTAGTTTCCTCATGGCTCCCCTGCCCATGAAGAAGGCATCTTTTGTCAGAGAGGCCTGGTGCATAAGGTCTTGGATTTTGCACTTACAATCAGATATAGGGACATCCTGACCTCCTGCAGACCTGGTGGTGGGGTTAAGCTGCTGCCCAAAGAAAATAAATGCTGTTGACCGTCAAAGGCCTAGATGAAGGGCAGAGGGAAATCTGAGCCCTAGTTAGCATCATTATTTGTATTGGCCTATGCAGGCAGTAGGAGTTAGGGGTGGGGGGGTCTAGATGCTGGTAGGGCAGTGGGCAGGAGAAGAGATCTTGATGTTGTCCCCTCCCCAAGTACCACATGTGTGGCATGCTTGCTTGGGGCCAAGTAAATATAGGGCCTATTTGGTGCTGTAACTCACTCTCTCTTGGACAGGTAGAATTGGAAGGTCTCACCGGCCACATTGAATTCAACAGCAAAGGCCAGAGGTCCAACTATGCCTTGAAAATCTTACAGTTCACAAGGAATGGTTTCCGGCAGGTAAGCCTAGCTGTGCTACAATGATGAAGGACTCCTCGTGCGCATTCGTTTGTCTGTCCCTAGCCCCTTTCTTCCACTCCTCAGTACTCAGGATGATCCCCTGTTATCAGCTGTCCTTAAGATCCATAGGATGTGTCCAAGGCAAGGCTACCAGCCTTCTTTGGCCTCCCTTCTTGCCTCCAGCTCAGCCAACATGGACATTTCTAATCCCACCAAAACACTAAAAAAGGAGCAAACATACTCTGCGGGTGAGGGGGAAGACAAGGAGTCATTTAAGAAAGGGATTCGCAGCCCTTATTTATTCTCTGGATTATTCTGCTCCTTGAATCTCACCCTAGCCCTGGAATTCTGATGGTCCAGGGAATTCCACTGATAAGGCACAGTCATCCGCTCTTCTCTGGCAAAGGAGCCATACCCCCTACTCCCAGTGCAATCACCTCCTCCTGCCCTGTCCGTTACCTGTCTGCTCCCATCATCTTAGGGAAGATTTGTCCTTCACAGCTTCTTGGAGCTCCCTGGTCCTTTTGTCAACCTTCTCCACTAACCTTCCTATCCTTCTTTTCTCTGGTTCTCTGCCATCAGAAGAAGCAGGGATTCTGACAGCCATTGAAAATGTCGCTCTGTGGGTCTCTTGTCTTCTCCATCATCATAGCAATCCATTTCCTTTATTCGGAGTCCTTCTCTGACCTCAGAAAGGGCTGGAAATAGAAAGTTTGGCACTAATTACAGCAGGAAACAGACATATCGAAGAATTGCCTGGGAATTTATCACTCGGGGATTTCTGAAACCCCTTCCAGCAGACAATGAAGAATCATCACCTTCATCTTCACCACCCACCACCACCACTACCATCATCATCATCATCATCATGGCAACTCTCATTCATAGAGCACTTACCATGTTAGATGTAACATGTATTTCCTCATGTAACCCTACCAGAGAGGTGCATTTTATTATTTTCCTCATTATAAATGAGGAAACTGAGGCTCAGGGAGACTGAGCACTTGGGCCATGAAAGGCAGAGCTGGTTTTAGATTTATATATATCCCTCCTCTAAAGTCCAAGTTCTTACCCATTATGGCAAATTATGCTTCAGGATCACCTAGATAATTTGTTAAAAATGCAGATTTTTAGACTCCACCCCATAAGGTTGTGTTAGGTGAACCTAGGCTAGGACCCCAGAATGGATTGGGTCATCAGGCACTCAGGGTGGTTCTGATGGAACCCTGCACCATAGAGGCCCATCCCATCTATCTCCTGCCATTGTGCCCCGAAATCCCGTCGACGCCTCTCAGGCTTCCCATGGGCCCAGTAGTGTCGTGTGACTGTGTTAGTGAAAAGACCACGTCACCCTTCCTGGCATGAAATACGGTAAAAGGAAAGGGTGTCAGACAGAGGTAGATGACCCTTAACCCCAGGTGGTGACTCTGTTATCAGCTGCCCCCAACTCTGCACGAGAGCTCCGTGATCATTAAGCAGCAACGGTAACTACCCTTTTTTCTATCTTCTCAAATGGGAGCCGGTCACGTAGGCAGCCAGGAACTATGGGGATCCATAAATTGGTCATTTCATCTCCCAGGTCACTTACTGAGCATGTGGCATGCATCAGGCACTGTGCCAGGGCTGGGGGAAGTAAGGCTGAAACTGACACTGTCCCTGCATTGAGAAGGAGCTTGTTGTCTGGTGAGGGAGAGTGAATTGAAAAAAATGGATGCAATTTGGGTTATTAAACTCAAATCATGCCTTTAGGCCTATCATTCCAACTAAATAAGTGGCCAGCCCATAGGGAATTTGCCAGGGAGACTTTTCCCTGAGCCCCAGTATGCCCAGGAGAAGTGAAGAACATTCTTTCATTATTTCAAGAGACTCCCTTCTCGGTACGGGTTTGTAAGATGGAGAAAGTCTGCATTCATGAGCATATATTCTACAAGGGGACAGACAACCAAAAAATACACTTATGACATCGTGTGAGTAGTGTGATTAGTGTGCTGAGGAAAAATACAACCCAGTAGAAAGGGAAGGAGGTAGAGAATAATGGTGGAGAAGCAGCCAGTTCACAGTGGTGGTGAACCTATGGCACGCCTGCCACAGTGGGCTGCTGAAAGTTCGAAAGGTTCGCCATCACTGAGCCAGGAGAACGTAATGTTCATGCCAGTGCCATCTACAGAAGCCAGGTCCCAGGCTTTGAAAAAATTCCCTTAGATCTCAGTCTTACTGTACCAGCGATCCTGGGGAAAAGCCCACTTCCAGGCACCGTTTCTCTCTAGAGACACCTGCTGTGGCCCTGATCCCAACCTCCTCTTGGAAAATGGCTGCTTTGGCTCAAAGTTCCTCTTTACCTTAACTCTGCTGCTGCATTGGTTGCTACCAAGGCTCCAAGGCCATAGGATTGCCTGAGTCACTAAGAATAAACATCAAACTCTAGCACCTACCCAAAGCCTACAGCCCAGCCCAACTAGCATGTAAGCCCTGAGGTCTTCTCCACAGAGGCTGCCGCACCATCCTCGTTAGTGCCCCTCAGTAGTATGGGACAGATACCTCAAATGTAAGTGCACACACAAATGACCTGTGGTGTTTCTTTAAAGAGTGCATTCCCAAGGCTCCACAGTTACTCATTTGGATTAGTAAAATTAAGTGCATTCCAGGAATCCACTATGTTGAGCTGGTGCTTAGATGGATGGTTGGAATATGGGTAGTTTATAGATTACCTTTTGATAAAGCCTACCCTAGTAGAAGAGTATTGCTAAGTTTAGCCTCCATGAGTAGAAATAATCTATTTGACCTCACACCTTTTTTTGAGCTGATAGTGAATGGAATCTGCCACACAAATGACCATTAAAGAGATGGTATTTCTGACCTTCAACCACCCTAAGGGACGCACACTCCTGACTGGGCTTATAAAATGATGGCAAGAATTCTCTTGATTACCCATTTTTCTTCAACAGATCTGGCGACTGTCCTGCTCCTTTCCTGTCTGATTCAGGTGCAGTGCATACCAAGTGGAAAGTGTGCTGTGTGTCCTGAGCACAGATGTAGCTTCACAGAGCAGGTCCCCAAGTCCCATTCCAATCACCGCCCAATCTTTGCCTCTTGACAGGTGTCCTTCCCCTGCTTGCATGGTGGAGAAATGGTTTGGGGGTGATAATTAATTGGGTTTCTCATCCATGATAGGAAGAATGTCAGTATCTCTGCTATATATTCTCCCAGTTCCATCCAAGGTGATGCTGGCAGGGGAGGGGAAGGTGACAAGGAGCAGAGAAACATCTCCTGTCATGTAGCAGACACCAATCGGCACTGTGTGCAGGTCACTGCCAGTCCCAAGGACGACACTCCAAAGTAGGTCAAGTTCCACTTCACCAATAAGAAAACTCAAGCTTAGGGAGGGCGAAGAGCTTGCCCGAGTCCCACTCCCAGTAAGAGCTTGGCCAGACTGGAATTCATGCTCAGGTTTGTCCAATTCCAAATTGCATGCCCTTAGCTCTCCCACTCTTGGCTTTTCCTTGCTCCCCAGGAACCCCTGAACTCCCAAGTCAAAACCTTCTCCATGGATTTTGCTTGTGGTCGCCTGCAGGTGGCTCCAGGGGGCTCCAGATTCTAATGACCTGCTGGGCTGGGCTTTCTTTGGTAATGGCATCTTCTCATTTGGGTTTGGTTTGATTCTTTCTCTTTCTGTCTGGACTAGTGACTATTAAGAGCTGGTTTTGATTATTTAGAAAGCACCGTACAGGGACCCAGTGGGTTGTAATTGGTAAAATGTCTAAACCAAATACCATATTCCCTGCTGGTGGCTGATTAAAGGATTATTACCATGTTAAAAATAGTCTTTTAGGATTCAGAGGGTTTTTATTTTTACTGTTTAAAAAATTACTATTTTGTTTCTGCTGGGGGAGTGTTCTGCATCTTGGGATTCAATAAAGCTTATACTGGAACGTGTTTGGGAAAAATGTTCCCCATGGTGTCCCCTGTACATGACACTGTGAAGCTGGCCCATCTCCAGTTATTTATTTATGGGCATGGAAGTTGGTCCTGTCGCCTGAGCCCATCCCCCCATTTCGTTTTCATTTTCAGCCCCCCACACTGCCTGTATGAGATCACCATTCTCATTCCATATTCTCTCTTCTTATCCTCCAAAGATCTCCTGGATAATCTTAGAATGTTGCAGACTCCCTTCCTGATCTAGAAGCCCTCTTTGAAAGGCCAGGAAAAAGCAAAACATAGCATTAGAATTCATTTAATTTCTTTCATTTAACTTGGTCTAAAGATCAGAAATTCTGAGCAGCCCCCGAGCAATTTCGTTAGTGCTGTAACACGATGAGCACACCTTTCATCTGAGGATGGGAAATGGCTTAACAGCTCTAATTAAGCCTTTGGGGTTTGACATCTGCAGCTAAAGATGCTGGTCTACCCTGTTTCTGTTGGTTCGCTATATATCGCAGGAGGTATCTCAGTTTTCTTCCTGTGTCTGATGAAGATCATAATCCCTCCACTTTGGCTTGGCTGGATCCAAGGATTAGTGATAACAGCTTTGCCTGGCACCCTCTTCTGATTGCCTGTGGTTACGTGGAAGACTGGTTCTACTGATGTAAGAATAGCAAACATTCATTGTCATCTACATGGGGTACCATGCTGGGTGGTGTACATACATATTTAAAATTACACATCCTTTTATCAACCCTGCATGAAAGCTACTCTCCCATCTTGTGGGTGAAAAGACTTAAGAAGTAGAGATAAAGAATGTATCCACCATCATACAGCCGATGAGTAGCAAAGTCAAGAACCAAGCCTGCTTTTAGCTTCTTCAAAATCCAGAGCCTTGCTTTCCATTATGCAAAATTGCCCCAGTCTGTATTGGTGTCTCAGCTGTCAGGTGTCTCAGCTGAACCCTCCATTTCTCTTCACCATAACAGTTTGCTTACCAGAGTTTGTTTTCAGATTTTTCATTCTTTCCGAACTCTGAGCCTTGGAGGTCAGTTAATTACTTGACTTGAATCCTCCCCACCAGATATAGAGTTTCCCTCACACAGACTTTTTACAGACTGTAGGCCTGAGCGCCCTTTCTTTGGACCACTGGTCCCTTTAACTGTGCTCCTGAGAAGATGGAGAGACTGACTAGGCTGGCTGGAAAAGGGCGAGTAAAAAGCGTTGTGAGTTGATAACCTTGTTTTATTTTCCAAAGCAGATATAATTAGCTGTCAATGACTGGTCTCTGGAATGATTTGAGTGCAGAGGCAGCAGGGTGGAAGAGATGGCTGATCTGGCTCGTACTTGTAAGCCAGGAACCTGGAAATCCCGAGTCTCTGTAGAAAGATCAGGAAACCCAGCCCTACCTTCTGAAGGTCCTGCAGATCCCCACTCATTGCCACAAGGTCAGGCTGCCTCTCTTTAATCTGCCCTGCTGCTGTCTTGCCTAACAGCAACCCGTGCAGAGTCAGCTCTGCTCCCTTTCCAGGGACTCTGGGATCCTCTGGTGTTGGCTGTGGCAGTGTTTGCTTTGCAGCACCCCTGAGGGAAGCAAAGGCAGCTGCATTTGTTATTACAGCCCTCTGTGGTGGGGGCCGCAGGGAAGTGGCTTCTGTTACTCTGAAGGCTATGTGAGCAGACCTGCTGGGGGGATCTGCTGTGGTCTCCCACCTCCGGACCCCTTTCCCCACTTCAAAAGCAAACAAACATAGAACAACAGTAAACGTTAGAACACCCTGCATATCAGATGACATTCTGTGCTGAAAGGACTTTGTGTGGCAGTGAAGGAACAGTGAGGAGAGCATTGTGGTCCCACCTGGCATCTGTGCCCTTGCCCCCACCCCCTCTTATTACCAACTGCCTTCGAGACGGCTCCAGTCCCTTCTGAGCTAAGGACAGCCAGCTAGGCTCAGCCGGGTTGCCAGTGCGGGGAGACAGTTCTGAGAATCCCATGATCGCTGCTGTGTAATACATTTTGAGGAAGGAGTTTACCATAAATATGCAGATCCTTTGAAGCTGCATTTGCTGAGACCTGGCTCAGAGCACTGGAGCGGGGCTGTGATTGCTGGAAATCAGCAGCGCTGAGTGCCAGCTCCCCAGCTGGGGGACAGACCTGTGACAGGGGGCCAGCTAGGGAGGCTGCGTGGCCTGCGGTGCCCAGAGCCAACCCAGGAGCCAAGTAGAGTTGCCTTTGATGAGGAAATGGAGGCAGCAGATCCCAGTGAGGATGGGTGTTTGGGGGACTGCTTTGAAGGTGACTACTGAGTCACTTATTTCTTCTTTTTAATTAAGGATCCAGGACCAGGGGAATTGGTGTGTAGTTTAAAACTGTTGACACCATCTCTTAGAATGCCATAGTCTTAGAGCTGGAGATCGGTAAAGCTAGCTTGCCTTCCAGAGACTGTGTACGTGAGAGCCTCACTCCTGGGTTTAAAGTTCCTCGGTGACCCCATTTGTTTTTAAGGGAACCACGCTGTGTCCTGCTTATCGCTGAGCCTCCTCTCTTGCCCCTTCCACTCTCCTCCAGTACTGCTAGCTGACAGATGCCTTGGGCACACCGGGCTGTCTCACAGCCACACCTATACACCACCCATGGGTCTCCGCACCCCTCCTATTGCTCACCTGGCTGCTCCTACTCCTGTCTCCAGCACTTAGCACGGGCAGTCTCTCCTGACACCCCAGCACGCACAGGCAAGCTGTCCCCATGGTGCAGGCCCTGGGTCTGCCTCTGGTGTGACGGTCTCACTATTGTCCATCCAGGACGAGTGTTACAGGGAATGAGGGACCAGATTACACAGAGCCCTCCTCTCTGGGGGCCTGGAGGTGTGTAGAGGGCACACGGGATGTACCTTCCTGATCTTTAAGGAGCTCAGGCCTAACAGGCACCCCAGAGCCCCAGGATCTGAGGGTTTTGTCCTAAGAATCTCCTCGAGCCACTGCTCGCAGTTTATTCAAGAGATGTCTCATGTACCAAACCTTCCCACTGGCAGCTGGTATTTAAAAATTTGAAATGCAAGGCTCCTTGAACTACTGGTCTATTTTTCTCTCTTCATTTTCTTCCGTTGTCTAAAGCAGTGCCTCTCTGGTTCATAAAAGACGTTCTCATACCTTCTCCTGGGAGGAATTGGGCTCTTCTGGAACCAGGGTGCAGTGGTCATGGGGGCAGATGAGGGTCTTGGGAGGGCTTTTGCTGACCTCCAACCTCTGTGGTGTCTACATATCTGACTTTTTTCCCCGAAGCACAGGGGCTTCCTGCTTATCAGCTTTAATGGCAGATTCACTGCAACAGCTTATTCACACATGAGCCACCAAACAAATTAGAGCTACTTAAATTTTTGAACAGGGGGCTGCTTTTGGGCAGAGGAGCAGGATTTTGAAAGTGCTGCACTTTAAATACATTTCTTATAATGTGCCTGATCACGCTTCTGCCTGAGATCAGCCTGGGGAAGTTTGCCAGTTGCCAGCGACTCCTTTCTGTGCCTCTTCAGCCAGCTCATGCCTGGGAGAGCTCAGAGAGGTCGACCTGCTAATTTAGTCTCGTGAAGCAGCCTGCATCAGTCAGCTGTGAGAAGAGGTGGGGCTGGCCACTACAGAGGTGTGAGGAGGCAAGGCGGGCCAAGGAGAAGGAGGAGAGTGGACCCCAGAGGTAAGACAGGGACAGGCAGTGTGGCAGAGTGGAAGGATGCCAGGATTTAGGAGTAGAAGGCTCAGAGTTGCATCCTGTCTGCATTTCCTCCTCAATAAAATGGGGAAGATGATCACAATAATGTCTGCTTCATGTGCATCATAAAATTATTGAGAACACAATGAAACATTGTTTATAGTTGTGCTTTGAGGATTATACTATATTGTGCAAATTTTAGTTGTGTTGTCTCTCCTGGAAATGTATATCTATGTCTCTCTCTATGTCTCTATGTCTCTCTCTCTCTCTCTCTCTCTCTCTCTCTCTCTCTCTTGTTTGCAATATTCCTAGAAGCAAGCTTCTAGCCTTGCACGGGGCTGAGAGGAGGACAAAGTAGGGGTGATTGAAAAATGCTCGGGTCACTCCTGCTGTGACCATGCAGCCCTGAAAGAGGGCTGCCAGCACCAGCCCGTGCCAGCCACGCCTGGCAGGAAATGGTGCTCACAGCTGGCGCCTTCAGGAAGTTCCACCGGCCTCCTCCCTGTCTCTTTCCATCTCTAACCATGGTCCTCCCTGCCTCTATTCTTTTTCTACTCCCTAACGCTCAGTCCACTTTGCAGTGGTTCTGGGTGACAAGACAGGAGATTAGGAACTCTGGCCACTCCTAGGAGAGTAACAGCCCATGGAGAGTCTGCCTAGCATGCTGCTTACACAAGGCATCCACAGCCCCTGACGAACAAGATCCCGCATCTTAGAGAGTAGCTCAGTGGCTGCCTAGAATTGGGGATGAGAGATTGGGAGACAACAGCTAGTGGGTAGAATGTTTTGTGCTGGGATAACAAAAATGATCTAAATTTGACTGTGGTCATGGTTGTACAACTCTGTCAGTATGCTAAAGCTTACTGAATCATACATTTTAAGTTTGTAAATTGAATGGTTTGAAAATTTTACTTCAATAATGCTGTTTTGTTTTGAAAAATCCCCCATCTTCCTAGAACACATTGAGACCCAGGCACATGTTCTCTCCCACCTGTGAGCCTGCCTCCAGCCAGGGACAGGATGAGCAATCTTAGCTCATCACTTACAGCTCAGAAGTCACATATGGCACCCCTACCCTCCAGCATTTTCCTGAAGTCAGCGTCCTGAAGGACAGGCAGTTCCTGAAGGACAATGAATGACCCTTCCTGCAGCTAGGCTGCTTCATTAAATCCATGAGTTCAGTTGGCACCTGCCACTCAGAGCTCAAAGGTTTTTACAACCTCTTTCTCAAGAGACTTCTAACCTGGAGGGTTGAATAAACGAAGCCAGGTACACCCTGACTGTGTTGTGTTGTTTGGCAGTAATTTTCTTATAAAATGAGAAATCTTGAGCACACCCTACCTCTCTGACAAATTCTCTTCTTGGCAGCTAATTTGAAATACCTTCAACCTTCAAGGAGGCAGAAGAGCGAAGGACAGATGAGTCTTCCTGTGTGGGGACTCTGCCATGGTCTTGCCACATGGCAGCGTGAGAAACGCCAATTGGGTTCTCCCTAAAATACTTAAGAAAAAGTCTTGGATTTTTGACTACATAAGAAACAAGAAAAAGGGAGTTGGGATGTAGGCAAAAGAATTTACTGTGTTTAGTACTTCATTCCAAAACAAGAAAGGGAACTTGATTGTTTTTGCAGCCTTACCATGGAAGTTTATATTCTAAAGCCTTGAACTGGGAGGGAAGTCAGTCAAATCCATGAGAGCATCTTTGGGGGTAGCAATTGTAGTCAGAGGCAACAGAGGTGGTCAGAGCTCCACTCCTGCCCTAGGGGACTGTCTGTTGTAAGAGTCTCTGAGAAAAACCAGTGTGGGTTTACTCTCCGGCAGGAAGAGTGGTGACCAAATTCTACATCACTCCAGAGGTTGAGATTAGGGATGTTAGTCAGCGGGTCTTGACAAAAGCCAAATATTCAACAGCAGACAAGTAAATTGATTTTCATTATTTAAGGGTTTTGTACTTGCGAATTTGATGACTTACTAGAGTCTTTTTGCTAACCCAAAATCAATACTTGCAGCATTTTTTCAGACATGCACAAAGCAGAAAAAACAAACAACCCCCCCCAAAAAACCAAAAAACCATCGAGTCACCTAAGGAGCATGTTTCATCTGAGGTCACACAGGTGATGCTCTGCCCTCTTGTTTCCGATGTCTTGCTGTAAATATGTGTCCTCTTCACAGTCTGTTTGGAATTTTTGGGCATTTCCCCCTGGTAATACTTGTGTTAAAAATGACTCCCAGACACAGTGCTCAAGTGTTGCCCAGTGTTCCTAAGCTCACAGTGGCTGAGGTGTGCCTTGCGGAGGAAAGCATGGTGGATCAGCTTGTTCACTTTAGGCGTGAGTTACAGTGCTGTATCAATATACATTAAATGAGGTATCTGGAAGCAGAAGTCATGTAAATTAATCAGGTTATGCTTGATTAGTTGGTGAAAATGTGATCAGAGGCTTACAAGAGCCTAACCGTGGGTTACCCCCAGGATTCCCTAGTGCAATGTGTGTGGCAGCTTTGTAGATTAGAACTGCTGTGAAGAACAAGAACCACCTGTACTGAGATTCAGCCAGCAGAGAAGCCCAGGAGTGAGCAATCTTATGTCTGAAGATTTGCTGCACGGCCTTTTCTTTCTGCATTCACTTCTCCATACTCCTGTTCCATACATGTGCCTCTAGTCGCCCTGCCTTCCTCCTGGTTCCCTGGTGTAGAAGTAGAGCCTAGATCCTATACTTCTATGGCCTGGCACAATAAAAAAAAAAAAAAAGTGCTCAAGGCCATTACTATAACTGGCTGCCTGGCTTCTTGCAGGTGTGTCCTCATGAGGAGGAGTTTGCGCTTCAGTGCCTCAGTGCAGGGGGATTCACTACATAGGGGTCAGCATGTTCCATCCCGGAAAGCTCTTATTGCTAGAAAATTCTGGTTTTTGGGTAGGCATTTTTCTTCCTCTTCCTTCTGACCTTAGTTCTCTTCCATGAATACACACATCTAGATTATTGTGTCCTCTCCTGACCGCCTCCAGTTCATGAGGCTCAGAGAGCGCTGTTTTGTGGCCGGTTGGAGAAAGGTCTTCCTAAAGCCCCTCATGTGGGTTCCAGCATGGCCCAGCTCTCTGACAAGTGCTCTTGGCAGATAACTTGAGAGGGGCAGATGAGTCTGCCAATTTGGGGACACTACCACTCCCTCGCCACATGTCAGTGATAGGAATGCCAATTGGATCACCCTCAAAATACTTAGAAAAGAGTCCATGAGATTGCTACCCCTGAGAGATTTTCTTCACCTTTGCACTAGTCAGCTGTGCTTCTAGCGGCCTCCTACACTCACTTGTCTGGGGCCTCTTGCAGTCCCTCGTAGGCCTGTCTCTTGAAACTCTGTCCTGCGGCGCTCTGGAACCTCACCACATTATAAACACACCTAACACTTTCAGGAATTCTCTTCCAGCTGGAAGGGACTAGGCTGCATCCTTCTTTTTTTTTTTTTTTTTAAATTTATTTCTTTTATTTAAAAGAGAATAAAACAAAAGGGGGCAGTACAGAGCAGATCAGAAGAGGACAAAATAGGCAACACAATACTTTACATTAAGTCAACTGGACATCAACAGTATCTAACACCATATCTCTTACTCTGCTATAGTTGAGCATAGTTTCAATTACAATAATATCAAACATAACACAATAGAATAAAGCCATGCATATAGTGAAAGAATTACAGGGCTTTCTGAACCAAATAACAGAAAATGATCAATGGGTATTATAATATCTCATTTTTGATTTAAAAAAATTTGTTTGAACTATCACACATATTCAAATTCCAATAAGACACAATGTGGTACATAGAACCAATGGTAATAGAACAAAAAAAGCATGGTAGGACCTCCAAGAAGGATAATATTAAATCAGCAATAGCTGTCATAATGTTTTCTTCAAAACAGCTATTCATATCATCACGTATGATATAGTCAAACAAAACAGGATAACACCATTCCAACTGATGATTTAAAACTTTGAAAGACTTCGAAGCTACGAGATGGGGCCTCATGCTTACCATAAAGTCTTATATACTCTTATCAAATCTCATATTAGGGAGATTATATGGTGTTTACCCTTGTGAGTTTGGTTTATTTCACTTAAGAG